>JBBMFX010000037.1:7126339-7143556 GCA_037832545.1 Rhabdalestes septentrionalis | reverse complement strand
CTCTCTCTCTCTCTCTCTCTCTCTCTCTCTCTCCCACACACACACACACACACACACACACACACACACACACACACTGACACACTGTTTCTCAACCAGGAAGCGGAGACTCCAGTTAGAGTGACGCAGCTAGGAGGAAGCAGGAGTGGGAGACTTGGGGGTCTGGGGTTGGCTCTTCAAAAAGGAGAAGAAATGAAGTCTGTTCACCTTGAGCATTTCAGTCGTGCAGAGAACATTGAAAACTGTGGCAAAGAAATCAAAGACCCCCCTTTGCAACTATAAAAGCTTCCACTCTTCTTGAAAGTCTTTCCACAAAATTGCGGAGTGTTTCTATGAGAAAAGTGTGCTTATTTATTCTGTAAAGCATTTATGAGGCCAGACACTGAATGATGGACGAGAAGGCCTGTCTCGCAATTTCCGTTCCAGTTCATCCCACAGTCATGCTAGAATCGAAAAGGGCCTTCCCGAAACGGTGTCCACAAATTTGGAAGCAATGCGTTTCCATAATGTCTTGGTACAATAAGCATTTATATTGCCTGCAGTGGAACGTCGCCCAGTCCGAACATTGAAAAGCAGGTGTGTCCCTATACTTTTGGCCATATCGTGTATTCACATCATGCACATTCAGAAACCACACGAGGACGCTATACACTGCCGAAAGTACTGCTGGAGACCGGCATGAGAAATTGCTGAATTAAATCGTCAAAAATTAAAATTACTGGGTGGATGATTTATTAGTATGTGTCAACAACATATCTCAAGGTGAAAAATCAACCAAACAAACCGAAAACATCTAGACCAATTTTTACTGAGGAATCCAGTAGCAGTCCCATGTTTCCGGGGGGACCAAAAACAACTACTGCACCAAAGACACCTTCACATGGAGCCACAGATAATATAGAGGAATCGAGTGGAGAAACCTGACAGATGAAGCTCAGAGCGGGTTAGTCAGAAGGGCAGTGTAAGGACGTCTGAAACACCGGACAATATTGCATTAAAGTACTGTGAATCCTGTCGTAATGTAAGATATTTTAGTTCATTTCAAGGGGGTTATAAAACAGGGCTTCAGCCTCCCTATTTAACTGCACACTATAGTACATTATGAACTAATACTTTAAAGACCAAAAGGTCCCTTACTTCCTGTGAACGGCAGTCTCGATACTTCAGCGTACTAATGCATTTTAGACAACACCACGCTTTTAAATTTGCGGTTTGGGGAGGGCCCTTTTGGGTATGTTTTTCCACAGCAACACTTAAAAATTAGGTTGAAAGCCTGTGAGGAAGAGTGGAAACTGTCACAGGGGCATAGGCTGGACTAACTATATATTTGAAAGAAAGGTCATTAAATTCCCTGTTGGTGTAATGTTCAGGCGTCCCAATACTTGAACTCAGTCGACCTGTCAATAGTAGGCTAAGTATTAAAAAAAACGTGGAAATTCCTTCAACAAACATTCCTGACAGAGAGTTGTGCTATTTAGTGTCAGACCGAAACCCACTAGTTAGGCTGCTGCTAGTATTGAAAGTCGGTAATGGATCAAGGTCTTCCAGAAAGTATAGAATAATACTTTCTCTCAAAAATGATTAAGTAGGAATAGAAAAATGATTCCGTTTAATAAAAATAATTTAAAAAATATATATATATATATATATAGATACACATATAGTATTTTCATATGTGTCTTTTTTAAGAGATGTTAGGCCAGCCTATAGTTAAACATAGTTTTACACAGAATAGACAACCGACAGAATAGTATTCACTGAAGTCACCGTTTCTTTTGTCAGTGTTTCGTGAGCTTGTATAATGCTGTCCATTTGCATATGAATGAAGAAAAGCACAGTGACCGTACCTGCATTGGTCTCTTTTGCAGAGGTGCCCAGCATGTAGGTAGTTCCCACTGTCACAGTGGACATGATGATGTCTACTAGACTATTGATGCTGCTGCAATCACATCCAATAAGGAGAATTGCACCACAGACCTGTTACTCCTACCTGCCGAGTATCCAGAGCCATGAACACAAAAACACTTCATACATCCATCAGAATCCATCAGGATTGCGTTTTTTCAAGAGGGACTTTCAGAAACTGAGATTGGGTTCATTGGCTGGACATAACCATGGACTTTCAAGCAAGAGATTTTTCAGCCTCACACCTGCTGGGATCGTAAATGCGGCCCCACCTTCTGTACAGCCATACCTCCGGTTAATGAGACTTGACAAACCTATTGGTGAGTTGCTATGGACATTAGTCACTCATTCCTATTCTTGTCATAACTGCAGATGTTTGTCCTTAGTATTGTATAAAGATAACAATTAGCAGCTAGATGTCCTAGTGATGAGGGCATTGGCCCTGCAATCAGAAGGTTGGGGGTTCGAATCCCAACTAGTGTCCCCACAAAATGCTCCCTGGGCGCCCCTCGTTGGCGGCAGCCTCCGCTTCAGAGAAATAATTTCACATTGTTCACTTTGTGCTGTGGTGTGTTCACGCGTGTTATAACAGTTTTAATAACAATTATAATAATAACCATATAAACACAACAGTGGAGGGTGAGAATTTTTTGAAAAAAGGGTATTGAGAACCTAAACTGCTACCAGTTCCTGACTGGTCAGGACTGAAATATAGATAAGCTCCCAGATTAACTGTGTGACTGACTGTGTTTGTTTATGCAGTTTTAATGCATTCTGAGATAGCTACTGTTTTCAAATGGTTGATGCTACACTGGATCAGTGGGAAGGCACATCACCACCTCTCATCTGTGGACCACATTTCTTGCAATATTTGTCACTTCTAATACATACAGGAAACAATTTGGCTTATTGTTTCTAAAAATATATATAGTAATAATAGAATAAGAATAATAACTGTTAAAAATAACTGTTAAATCTTTTCACATCTTTTCATGTGATGTCTTTATTTTCTGTGCAAAATTATGAAGAATTGTATCAGTAAAAGTACTGATAATATTAATTTTGGGAAAAAAAAGTATCAGGATTGATATTGGTATCAATAAAATTTATCCATCCCAAAAGTGACATTGAAATACATTTTCTATTGAAAATGAAAGGGAAAAATATTTGTAAAAGCATAGAAAGCATAGAAATACACTTAAAATCCAATAATTGCTTTTTTTATGGTGCAGACACACATTACTGGATTTTATATACAATTTATACCCTTTAAAATGTATTACAAGGTGGCTCCCCCTTCTACATCCCGGCAATAGTGGGTACTCTGAAAAGGCTGTAATTCATGGTTGTCTGTTTTCTGTGGCTTGTATGGTTTGTGCTGGTAGGGACCTGGCTGCTGTATCTACCCTGTACGTGGAGTATTGGGCTGGCTGCAGACCCAGGCTGCCTCCCTGACTTGGGCATGCTTGCACTGTTTGGCACTGGAGCCCTCCTGATGAGAGGAGCTGGCTGCACCATCAATGACATGTGGGACAAAGACTTCGACAAAAAGGTATCTCTGCTGTAACTAGAGATTCATATGTGGTTTCATCACTGGTTATACTGGAGTAAAACCTGGACTAGCCTCAGCTTGAATCATCTGAGCAAGACTCCACTGGAACAACTGATAGTATACCATCCCAAACATGTAATTTACCTTTATTTTTGAGATGCTGGAGATCATAGCAATATAAAGAAAATTCATTGTTCTATCAATATCTATTGTTTCAGACATGTTCAGGTTTCTGTAGTTAAAGACTGGAGATGCTGTGATGTGCTAAATAGCATGGAAGCCGTTGCAGTCTTTTCACACTAAAACTCTTCCCTGGATAACACACACATCTGTCTGAACATTCCTCAAACCACTTACGTTGAAAAAAATCCCCACTTTAGCTAAGAGTTGACCCCAATTAAAGAGTTCCCCCATTGTTGCTCTGATTAATCCAATCTAATTGATCTGATACTGACATAAGTATTTAACCAATTCTTTGTAATGCTTTCAACATTATCATGCATCCCTAATGAAATCAGATCTAAACAAAACATGTGTTACATAAAAATTGTCTTTATGTAAGAAAATAAATAAATAAGAAAATATAGTTGAAGTTAGTATAGCTATGTAATAGCTGGGGTAAGCACATTTACTATACCAGCTAGAATCACCGGGCTCCAAACAAACTGTTCACCTACTTCTGTAACACAGTTTCTCTGGTTGAGTATAAAATATAAATAGAGCTGCAGTAGAGGATCTAATTGATAAAGTCTATTCATTAGAGCAGTAGTATTCATCACATTCCAACCCATCCCCATTTTTACCTTCTGTTGATCAGCAATAATGTGCAATGTAAGATGGAATGCAAGATTTCAGCTGTTAGGTTACTATAAAAAAAGTAAGGTAAACTTTGTGCTAAGCATTCATTCTTTTGAAGATTGCTTATAACAGTGGTAATGTAAGCTTCAGATTAAACAAATTATTGTTTATACTCTGCATTAGTCGAACATTCATGCCACATGAATGAAGTGAGGTTACCTTTCTGAGCTTTTCATGGTAACAGTTCTGGCTGCATGTCTGGGATTATTGTTTGACCTCTGTCTTGCTAACAAAATAATGAGGCCTGATATAATAACGAGAATAATGACTTCTTTACAAAGCATGCTGCACTTTTAGAAACGCTGATTTGAACCAAATTGTCATGCACCAAATGGGAGGAGTTACAGGAGCTGAAACAAGTCAGTTTGTGTCAAAGGCCCCCGTAGCTTCGCCCTGCGGCTGTCTGATTAACCTTCTTTACTCCATCCAATATACGTGAGGGCTCAGACTGTTAGATGTTTTTGAGTTGTGTGTTCTTTCACAATGAGTTTGCTTCTCTCCTCCAGTTCCCTCACATTGCTCCAGTTTTTAATATGAATCGATTCACCTTTTGTCTGAATGACAATGTGGAATCAGAGCTGGGCAGTTTTACAAAATGTATAATTATCCTGAAAAATTACATCCCATGTCTCATAATGCTTTAAAAATACTGTGACATCACTACTTTAAGAACATTGAACAATTGGAGGTTTCATTACAGAGCATTTGTTTTCATGTTTGTGTTGGGTGAAGTCTAGTGTTTGAAACTTTCTTTTTTAAATGTGGCACTACCTGTTCTTTTTTGGCTTTTTCCACCTAACACCACTCACTATGCACAAGCTTATCATTTATAATGTGTGTTGCCTTGTAGGTGTCTCGGACAGCATTGCGGCCCATAGCTGCAGGTCAGATTTCTCGTTTCCAGGCTCTGGTCTTTCTGGGAGGTCAGCTGAGTTTAGCACTGGGGGTCCTGCTCTGTCTCAACTATTATAGGTATTACAACTTTGGAATCCTTCATTGTGTATCCCCTCTTAAAGAGTTTTCATTGTCTTAGGTTTACTATGGAGGACTGGGTTAGAGTGTTTTGATGCAATTCCAATACTCACACCTTGACCCTGATACCAATTCTTGAGCAATACTTTCTTTAAATACAACAATTACATCAAAATCTTTATATACTAGAAAATCCGGTTTGACTGAAGGAACACTAACCCCTCCCCCCATGCGTGGTTCCATATTTTCTGTGCTCAAATACACTGATCCGTCTAATCCCCTTCCTGAGTTTAAGTGAAATCATATTTTATATAATCCCATCAAAATTATTTATTTTCCATTCTTTTGTTTTAGCATAGCCCTCGGAGCTGCTTCATTGTCCCTGGTTGTGACCTACCCTCTAATGAAGAGAATAACATACTGGCCTCAACTAGTCCTAGGTATGTGCTACAGACATTTCAGTTTTAAGCAAAAATGGGATTCCATCATTAAATGTGAGCCATTTAACTTGTGAGCCAGGTTAACTTTTTTCCTAATGAAATGCATCACATAATCATCTGCTTTTCTCTGTCAGGCCTTACCTTTAACTGGGGAGCCTTGCTGGGCTGGTCTGCCGTGATGGGATCCTGTGACTGGTCTGTGTGTCTACCACTGTACTTCTCAGGTGTCATGTGGACATTGATATATGACACTATCTACGCGCATCAAGTACTGCTTCTAGTTTAACAGAAATGTATGCTTTGGTGTTCTAGTGCCCGAGGTATTTCTGTAATCAGGTGGTGGTGTTTTATGTTGACTAGGACAAAGATGATGATATTAAGTTGGGTGTGAAGTCTACAGCCCTCAGATTCCAGGAACAGACGAAACCATGGCTAAGCGCCTTTACTGTGGCCATGATGTCTGGACTGGTGCTAACAGGGGCGAACGCTAACCAGACACTTCCTTACTATGTAGCAGTGTCCACAGTGGCTGTACATCTAGTGCACCAGGTTAGTATTTTTTTTTATTATTATTTTGGCCTTAATTATTCAGTCATGTATTTTGAAATAAATAAAATGTCAATTTATAACCGTTATAAATGTTGAAATCTGTAGATCTACTCTTTGGACACCAGCAAGCCCGAAGACTGCTGGAAGAAATTTGCCTCCAATCGAAACATAGGACTTCTGTTGTTTTTGGGAATAATTGTTGGCAATTTGTGGAAGAGGAGGAACGACAGCCAATATGAAACACACTTGAACTCGATTTCTAATTAAAACCAGCGTTTACACCAATTCATGTAGGCTCTTTATTTTGGTAACAGCTTTATAAAGTAGTACTCATTCAGAACTGTTCCTTTAAAACATTTATTACATTTCTACAAACAAATTCTAATAATCAAATATCTTAAATAATTAGAAAAGGTTACATCTATAAAAATTACGGTCAACATTGAGAACAGTGCCAGTGAGTTACACCTAAATACAGTCGAAACATACATTTAAACATTTTCATACATGGATTGAACAAATATATAAAACCAAAACCTATACAAGTTGATCGCTGTATCCGAGCCAGGTATCAGTTTTGTTTTAGTAGAGAAATGGAGAACTTAATAGAGAGAGGGCTATTATTTGTACAGTGCTTGCAGAATAAGAAGTGAGGCACCAAGAGCAACCAAAGGAGAGATGCATCAGGTCTGCTGGAGATGGTTCATTTGGAGGAAAGGGGGATGTCGCTGGGAGGTGATCACGAGGAGGCACGTTCTTCATATGGAGATTCATAGACCTCCATTGGGGGACAGGTGCACACGAGATGCTGGTCACCATAGATGTCGTCAATCCTTGAAATTGTGGGCCAGAATTTGGTTTCAGGTCTCACAAAAGGCTGGAATAATACAGAAAGATTACATCTGTAAATTAGAAGTTTGTTTGCATGGTTGCTATGTTTGGAAACACATTGGTTTTAAGGCCAAAACTAATTTTTAAAAATCCACTCGCAGTTCTCTCTTTGAACCCGCAACTTCTGTTCTCTTCTTTCAGTGCCCAACATTTTCTCACTAAACCACAGTGGGGCGTTAACTCACTCAGCCAGCCATTATTGGTTAAGGATGGTGCAAAGCGCCGTCTTATTCACTTTATTAGTTGTAATTTAACATACTGTCACCCTCATCCTTTTGATAGCTGACCCGAGTTTAGTGTCTTGAAATCTGTCTGCTGTTTTTTGACTGAATTATTTTGTCACTTTCTGGCCACCCTAAGTGTGACTTAAGTATTTACACTTACAATACATGCACATGAACAACCAATCAAAAATCTGAATACACACACACACTCCACTGGATATGAACAGATGTTTTGACATTTGAACCATTCCAATTTCCAAAAAATGTAGGAGGAGAAGAGGCACTCAATTCCAGTTTTACAAATAATAACTTCTGACATCACAATAATTAGGGATATAGGAATGTAGATTTCTGATTTGCATTTGTACTACTTTGCTTCTCATAAAAGACCTGTCTAAAAGATCAGGCCACATACCATAGGGAAAGCAGCATACTCCCTGGAGTAGGGTCTGTCCCATGTGGATGAGGCAATGCAGGCCAGTGAATGTGGAGCCATCTGGACAAAAATACTTTGATGAATTTGCTGCACTGAGCTTTCTACAACACCCAGCCTTCATAGCTGGGCAGTGATATGACAAAATTCCTCATTATACAATGCTTAAAATCGACAGCATATTATTCCATGTTTGCTCAACTTAGGTAAAATCAATCATTCACAGTGACTGTAGCAAAACTGTGCAAGTCTTTAACATGTTAACAGAATGCCAAATTGTGGCGCACAGGCCGATCTTAAATATCGGTTATATAATGCACTACAGTTACTCTAAATTCTAAGATTGCAAATAAGATCAAGAGTTTCAACAAAGGAGGATTGGCAATTTAGATAATATGTAACATATATAGGTAAATTAGCCCAGTTGTCACCGGACAGCCTACCTTTAGTGGGTTAACCCGAGAGTCCATCCTGCCTTCCTCAATGTCCGCTACTTCCTGTCGAATAGCCACCAGGGCATCACAGAAACGATCCAATTCACCCTTATCCTCGGATTCTGTGGGTTCGATCATCAGTGTTCCAGCCACAGGCCATGACATAGTAGGGGCATGGAAACCTAGAAAATATTACAGAAATTATTGTTTAAAAAGTATTATTTTCACTGAAAACAACTTGAATAAGTAGTTGTCTAAAGTTTATTATATTTACCATAATCCTGCAATCTTTTAGCAATGTCCACTGCCTCAATGTTTGCCGTTTTCTTGAATGGTCGAACATCCAGAATAAATTCATGCGCAACAAACCCTGTGAGACAGAATTCATTTTAGTAATACAGACCAAGATAAGATACGGTTCAAGCAGCTCAAACACACATACACAAAACTCACCTTTAGTGCCCTTAAACAGGATTTTATAATGGTTTTCCAGTCTCTTGGCCATATAGTTCGCGTTAAGGATGGCCACTTCTGTTGCATGCCTCAACCCTTTTGAGCCCATCATCTACAAGATGTAAGGAAAATACATTAGAAAAAAAACAAAAAAACAAACCACATTTCTTAATACAACACCACAGTTTACAGACAAGCATTCGCCTTCCATATAATCCACTTACCTTTATGTAGGCCCAAGAGATGGGCAAGATGGCACTGGAACCCCAGGGGGCAGCACTGATGGTGCCTAGAGAGCTGACTGTGTTGCTAGACTGCATGTTCACCACCGGGTGGCTTGGTAGAAATGGAGAGAGATGCTGCTTCCTGAAATAAAGGGTCCAGTCCCAACGTCAAAAGACACAAGGAGCAAAAATTATAAAATGTGTAAAATCACTTCAGTAAAATAATGAAATCTGCCATCACAATCTGGAGATAATTAATTTAATAAGACAAGACAACTTACACTCCAATGGGACCCATGCCTGGACCTCCACCTCCATGTGGAATACAGAAAGTTTTGTGTAGATTCAAGTGAGAAACATCTGAGCCATAATCTCCTGGCCGACACAATCCCACCTGATGTGATAAAGTTGAAAAACATACAAATGTTAATGTTAATTCTGAGGTAAACCTAATACGAAGAAACATCAGTGATTGGTGTGTGCCCTTTGTCTTACCTGTGCATTCATGTTGGCCCCATCTAGATACACTTGTCCACCATTCTCATGAATGAGCTCACACACTTCCCTGACATTCTCCTCAAACACACCATTAGTTGAGGGATATGTGATCATTATGGCTGCTAGGTTTGCTTTGTGTTTGTCCACCTGTATCAATCAGAGAATACGGTGAGTCTCATAACATATTTGTTGCGGATCCGATGCACATTTCATAATTTGGTCTGGATAATTAATATCAGAATATAAATCAAAATGTTACACACCATAGCCTTTAGATGAGCCACATCAATATTGCCGTCTTTGTCGACCTCCACCACCTGGACTTTCATACCAGCCATCTGAGCGCTAGCAGGGTTGGTACCATGAGCTGACTTAGGAATCAGACACACCTGGAATTCAGAGAGACGAGCTCAGGAAGCTTTTCAGTGCTATGTAGTCGGCTTTGTTTAAACCAATGAAAACATTTATTTAAAAAAGTCAGGTTCAGTAATGGTTGAACAAAGTTGATTTTTAAACCATAATGTCCAAATGCAATTTTCATTAAATCCAATAGTTCACAGAAAACACGAAAAAAGACCCTTCCTACAAGGACATAAACTCAGAAACATGTTGGTGTTTGGTAATCAAATGCAAACTAATCTGTCGATACCAGTGAAGCATGGGGAAAACCAAAATCACCAAATATGGAATCTTGCCCGAAAGTGAAATGCGCTAACCTCCTGAAAGAGTCGGGTTTTTCTATCTCTTATTTGCTCAACCATGGCAGTTTGGACCTTGACTGGTTCAGGAGCTCGGCCAGCTATCTAAGATGTGCTTATAAGGGAGTTGTTAAAACAAAGGCCAGATTACAAAACTTTCGAACCACTTGAATGAGTGAGCTTATCTTAGATATCTTGTGTTTTCCGCCCCTTCCTCTGTTATGTTTCACTACTATCACCTGTGTTTACAACTGTTCAGCACTTTCTTTTGCTATCCTCTTCTACCACAAATAAACCACTTATTTCACAAGCAACACAGTAACTCCAAATGCACCCATAAATCCAACATACAATACAGACAGCATATAATATAAATGAATCAGATCCTACAATAAACCAGCAGGTTGCACTCTTCAGTGGTTTGATTATTCTGTGGTAGTATTACAATGAATGCAGACAGACATGTGGACCCCCCCCTGCTGTGAGGATGCAGTCTCCTGTAAATAATTTCTTCTTTGTGACCTTGTTTCTCTGTGGATTCATCAGTTTGATTGGGCCCTGTTTTTGGTTTTCTTTCCACCAACAGCATGACTACTCACTGTTCTGTGTGACTCTCCTTTGGAATTCAAGTAGGCTTTGATTGCAGCCAGGCCAGCATACTCCCCCTGAGCACCGCTGAAAAGGAAAAGAAACCCAACATTCTGTTTGGCATCAGCAACAAGCACTGCCTCAGCAAATTGCAGTTCAAAGATCACTCCACAGGGTCGTTCCTAAGGACATTAGCTTGCTTGAGTGAGGATAAAGTACAGCATGCCAAAGTTACAGTACTATGTGTTAAATAACCAAAGAACAGACGTCTATGGGCAGTTAGGTAGTCTGGCCTTTGGGTTATCTAAACAGCTTCAAACATTAACAGTCATTAATGGGATGGTCTGTGTACAGGAAGAAGTGTTCCATTCACATTTTCGAGCCACAAATGGTTAAGAATTCTGACGAGGACTTTCAAGACAAAAAGAGACAATTGTAATTAGAATTGTTTTCCCCAATCCATGTTAAAAAACAGTGTAGTGATGTCCTGCTTCCTTCAACCTAAACTGTAATTATACACTACAGTGACTGATTAAGCTCAGATAATTCGATAAAAATAAAAAAAATTCCAATAATAACTTTGTGCCCACTTCCTGTCAAGTAGGCCCTATAACGAAACAGGCCTGAAATATCAGGGCCTCTACAGTTTTGTGCATTCAAAGAGGTACCACTGGCGTACTGCTTGCCTGTTTGGTTGGAAGGAGATCTTGTCATAGCCTGTGATCTCACAAAGATCTCTCTCCAGCTGGCGAAAGAGCTGTTGATAACCCTCAGCCTGATCCAGCGGCACAAAAGGGTGGATATTCGCAAACTCCCGCCAAGTGATTGGCTGTCAAAAACAACAACAAAAAGCAATGAGATGTAGGGCTACACATTCCAATGCACGCTGGATGAAGGGTTTACATGACTGCATACCTTCTTATATCAGGCCCAAAGAGAACATTGTCAACACTTAGGTCAGAACAAAATCACTCACCATGAGTTCTGAGGAGCTGTTTAGCTTCATTGTGCAGGATCCCTATACGGAAGCGTGGTTTTAATGTGCTGTTCACAAATAATTACAATTACATATGAAGTGAAATTGATTTATTCCTTACTTACCAAAGGAATCATACTATGCACGAGGGATATGTCTTTATTCTCCAGTCGTTTCATATATCGCACAATGTTGGTCTCCGAGTGATAACTGTAAATGCAAAGTTCCGTAAACCGAAATCCGACGTTACATGAAAATTGGTACATCCCCAGATAGTAATGAAGTCACTGGAAATAACTGAACATCCTATTAGAACAGTTGAACTGCTCATGACCTGCAGAACGGCAACAGTGATAACAGTTACATCGTCATTGTAAAGTATTTATAGTTGTGTTCATTCCCCCATGTTATTGTTTTACACACATGAATAAATCGCAGCCAGGTAAATCAAAAGACATTATTCTCATCTGCAACTAAGTTAATAACTACAGGTGTCAGGAACATGTCATGACATTTCTTTTATAACCCCATATGGTGAAATAGCATGCAAGATTAGATAAACGATTTCGCCACTATCTGCAGGTTACAGGTGATACAGAACGGCAAGTGTTCATTTATCGCCACAGATGACTAAAGGCTTAATGGTTCTTTAACTTGATACCACACTATGGAATGACAATTAACTAAAGGCATCATAACAGACCTGTTGAAGACTGGGTGGGTAAGGAATTTGCTGGTCCTCTTAAAAGGACTTACTAGCAAGCCTTTCGTTCTCTCACTCATTTTTTCAGCAATGAGCTCCTAGGTAAAAAACGCAAGAAAAGATCATCAACCTGCACTACAAAACAGCACATTCAGCATTCATTTAAATATTTGTTTACTGTGTGATCATGCTCATAGTAAAAGTATTGGCATACGTACTATAACTGTCATATTTGTAATTTTAGACATTTTAGAGCATACATACAGCAGAGGATTCACATCCAAAGATCCAGAGCAGGTCATCCAAGTCCCTCTCTGTAACGGTCTCATCCAAAGCCACGCCAAGCTGAAAATCATACATGGAACATATTTCAGCATTTAGTCACTCTTAATAAAGTGCCATGTATCATGTAAAAAGCTCCTAAAGACAATGTGTTAAAAGCATGGGAGGAGAGAACATACCACTCCTTCACCATAGACCCGCAAGTTAACCTCCCGCTTTACGGCCTTCTCGAGGATGTCCTTGGCAGCCACACCACAGTGGATCTTCAGAGTGTCAAAGAAGGTTTCATGCTGCAACTTGTGGCCGGCTCTAATAAGCCCTGATAGGACATGGAATTAGGTGTAACCACATGCTGATGCTTGTTCAATGTGATTAATGCCACGTAAGAACCTAAAATTGAGGATGTACCTTCAGCAAGAATCAGGGTGGCATTGTGAGTCCTCTCCGCAACGTGCCTCAGGCCCTGTGGGCCATGGTACAGGGCGTACATGGCAGCCATGTTCGCCAATAAAGCCTAAAAGGGAGGAAATGAGTCACCAACTGCAAAATCCTTGACATGTAGCATCATGTAATTCTCTTCAGCTACAGCTCTGCACCTGAGCAGTGCAGATGTTGCTGGTGGCTTTGTCTCGCCGAATGTGCTGCTCTCTTGTCTGCAGAGCCAGACGGTACACCTCTTTCCCGGCGGCGTCCCTATAAAAGAGAGGGGAAATGGCATGCAAATTTTTATCGTTATCAAAGATCAGGTTAAACGCCGTTACGACAGACAGGCTACTTTACATAAACTAAGTCCCAAAACAATTGACTTTATAATAATGTATAATAATAATAATAATAAACCAAAGTCCAAAATGATATCATGGACATTTACCTAGTGACTCCAACCATCCTTCCTGGCATCATTCTGACCAAGTTTTCTTTGACAGAGAAGAAAGCTGCATGAGGTCCTCCATAACACAGAGGCACTCCAAAGCGCTGGGAGCTGCCCAAGGCAACGTCCACTCCAAACTCGCCAGGTGGACGCAAGACACACAGGGCAAGCAAATCAGTTGCACAGCAAGCCAGTGCCTTTAATGGAGAGCAAATGCACAGGCCACATTAAAGCACTCATTAAAAAATAAAGTGAATGCAAAATGTAATTGCAAATAAGTGTCAAAATCCTTCTTTTGAAATCAAACTGACTGTTAATCCTTGTCCGTGACAAAGTTCCAGAATTCTTGAAGGATCAAGTTTCAGTTCAGGCACAAACAGGATAATTGCATCTGTCAATTATCACTGACACATTCGAAAACAATTGAGAAACCATGGATGAATCATCACACTTGTACTCACCCCACCCTTGTGAGCCCGGTCCACAAGTGCAGAGAAATCCTCCACTCTTCCTTCAGTATCCGGGTACTGGAAGAGCACCCCGCTTACATCTTGTCCACTGAAGTCCATTTCATGGGGCAGCATTAGCACAGTCTTCACACCAATGTAGCTACAGGTATACAAATATGTGTCAAATGATCATGTTAGTATTTAGTGGAGTGATATTGATCAATTTAATATCATGACATTTACTCTATTCTAAAAAGAGTACCACACTAACTTAAGCTTGTGCTGTTTTAATCTATGACAATTACACCACAAAGAAACTTACTCAGTACCAGGCATGAACCAGAACTACAGAAATATCGTTATTTTTCCTAATCTTTTGTTTTATATTTTAACTATTATTTTTACACAATTTGGAGAGTCCACACATTGCAGATAACCAAATTTTTGTTCAGTCAATTTTTTTATCAGCTGACACTGTTGGGTGACACCAATACTGGTGGGCCAGTAGGGTCAATATTTCAGTCAGGACTCGTGTGCATAATACACTGTTCATACGAACAGTGAAGCAAACTGAAAGTGACATACTTGGCTCTGGTCTGCACTACTGCAATCGTCTGTGGATGACAACGTGGATCAATGTAGAATGTTCTTCTCTTGTTTTGCCTGGAGGACATAAATCAGTCCAAATCAGCCACATATGCAGAGAACAATACTATAGAATCTGATGCTCAGGTGTATCCCAGGATCTCCTGTCTGTGTGCAAACCTGTGACAAAGCTGCATGGCCTCAGCGGCAGCAGTGCCTTCATCCAGAAGTGAAGCGTTGGCAACTGCCATACCGGTGATGTCACAGACCATGGTCTGGTAATTAAGTAGGCTCTCCAAACGACCCTGCGCGACCTCAGGCTGGTAGGGGGTGTACTGAGTTACCCTGTTAAGCAAACAGATTTATATAATTAGTATCCAAACAAAGTAAATGTTTTAAAAATCGATTTTTGTAGCAAATTAGAAAAATGAATAATGTGCACTTTGCGTGCATTACAAAAATGTCCCCTCAGTGAACAAATTTGAACAAACTGATCATGAGATCAGATCATGACTGATTTGGGAACATTTAAATGGGCTTTAACTCAAGGCCTTGTGCCCAAGTCATAAGATTTAAGTGGTGTTTGGCATGGTACTAATTACTTCTTCAAACAGGCTAAAAGCATTTCATATCATTTCAGCTGAAATGGCTTTTTATACCCAAGTGAAATATTTGAGAGAACACACAAAAAACCCTCCCTACTGTCTATTATGGTTCTTAATTTGTGCACAGCTCTAGATTCAGGTCATAAAAAGAAAACATGTGGAAAAGACACACACCATCCTGAATTCTCCAGAAGATTTCTCTGTATGACTGGGGGCACAGAGCAGTTATAATAGCCCATTCCGATGTAGGACCTCCACATCTTGTTCTTGGAAGCGATCTTTTGGAGTGACTCAAGAATTTCATTCTCGCCTGTAAAGAATAGAGAACAGTGATCGGCACACTTATTAAAATACAAAGAAAACCTTTCATTTTACTTTTGCTTTAGAGCTGCCAGGGAACGTGAATCAGCTAATTTGATAGAACCCCAACCACATAAATGGCTTAGGTGCCTTTTGATTTAATGAAGGCGAACCACTTTCTTCACGTGTTTCCAGTGTGGCCACAACTTACGAGAAACGGATGAATGAGGCCATTGGATTCTACCTCCATTCAAGCCAGGAAAGCCCTAGAGTGATGCAGCATTAAATTAAGAGCAGCTACCCAACCATTTATTGAACAAGTGACTCAGATCTAGTTAGGAAACAAGGTTCTCACTAGGCTCATTTGAATAATAATGCAGGGATTTAACCATTCCTGGCAAAGCAAACTTTAAAATTCAATTCAATTTTATATAGATAGCACTTTTTACAACCAGGTTGTCACAAACCAGATTTACAGAGTCCAGGTCCGAGCCCCTAGTGAGTAAGCCAAAGGCTACAGAGGTCAGAAAAAACTCCCTCAGCTGGAGGAAGAAACCTCGGGAGGAACCAAGACTCAAAAGGGGAACCCGTCCTCCGCATGTTGACCCAGATAGAAAGGAAAGACAATCTTTATAGGGATAATTCCCCACATACACCAGAAGCCACAACCAGCATCACTGTTCTTTCCACATTAAATATGAATTTAATGAATGAGACGGCATGTGTTCATATATGCGCAGTTTACAAATCGACAGCGGTTGAAGGCACATATGGGCCATTTCCTGATGGCTAAGTAACTAGTTTAATTCCAGTTGCTCAGGCATATTGGAGCCCAGAAATACAGAGACACTGGAATTCCCCAGGCATTGTGCTAAAGCTTAGTAACACATCAACTCAGCGGGGCAAAGACAACCCAGCAGTGCAGGACTGAGGTAGCTGCATTAACAACAAATTTTCCCCTAACATCTGCAAAATTGCCTCGCGATTAAATATTGCCTATAAAATCTGCTGCAGCTTACTCTAAACCGTGTAATTGAATGAGATGAAGCTGAGTGCCTAAATTTGGTTAATCCTGAATCCATCATTCTTGACAAAAGGGTTTATTTCCATACAGCCAAACGTTTTATAAAATTCAAGTCTTTCAGCCAGGTATGAGTCCAAAAACAGTTCTCTGAATTTGTTGGGGGCTACTTTTTTTCCAATTTGATAGGGCTGCCTCGCATTGACTTCAGCTCCATTGCAGTACCCGGTACCTCCTCAAACCAGCCCTCCACCAGACAGCAACCCAGTACTGCCCAATCACCCCCTGCCACTTCTCCAGTGTCATCTCCTCAGGGTTTGGATAACCCCACCCTGTTACGTGAAATGTTACTTGCAAATCCACATGAGTTGTCCTTGCTGAAGGAACGTAACCCACCTCTGGCAGAGGCCCTGTTAAGTGGTGACCTTGGTAAGTGTAGAATACATTACAGACTGGAATGAAGTATAAAGAAATGATAACTGCTTAAAGGCAACCTAAAACCATAATGCCCCTGTTTTACCTTGTTATTCATTATGTTAAGCACTATTCATAACATTAGACCATTTGAATAGCACAGTTCTTGTTTGACAAAAATGTTTAATTAAATTGAATGACTTTAGCATGTATCTTATGGAACTCCAAAGTGTTCAAAAGTATTATGAAATATGTTAGAATTATATTGTGAAATACAACTAATCATTGTGAA
>JBBMFX010000037.1:7094614-7105591 GCA_037832545.1 Rhabdalestes septentrionalis | reverse complement strand
AGGCAGCTGATGGTGATTCTCATAGAACAAGTGTTTCTGTGGGGAAGAGGGATGTGTTAGTTACAAAAAGCTTAAAGGAAAGAAACCTTAAGATGAATGTAAAAGACATTCAAAATGTTCTGGTCATCTACTTCAAGATATATTTTTTCTCCTCTCTGGTTCTCCAGAAGAAACTGGCACTGGGTCAAGTGATTCCAAATTATCAATAACTGACAGTTATTTGTGTATATGCTTAAAGATCAGTGAATTAATTGAAGGGTGTTTTTCTCACCTTGGAACTGTCCATATTTGCGAGTGGCTTCTCTCCTCCACTGCAAATTTCCCAAAGTGTTGTGCCAAAGCTCCACTTGTCTGTAGCAAGGCTGAGGTTCTTAGGGTCTACAATACATTCAGGAGGCACCCAAGGGATTCGCTCCACCAAAACTGAAATGAGGAAGGTTAGGTTTGAGCTTAAAAAAGAAATAATGATCATAAGATGCATTTTATCCTTAAAAGAATAACTAGGGTAAACAATAAATTCATATAAAAAATAAATGCGACAGAAAGTGGATCTTTGTTGAGCATAACTAATTTGTAGCAGCATACTGGAAAAACATCCTTGCGCATTGTGCCCTCTACTGGTTAAAGACTCTAAATTTTTACTCTTCAAATTTTTATTTTATTCATTTCAAGCACATTGGATAACCGTTGTGACAATAGGCTACATAAATAAACTTGACTACTGTTTTGTGTATTGTATTGTGTAACGTTTCACAATTACACTTTGCATTTTGCCCCATCCACCAAGCCAAAATCTCGTGCTATTTTTGTGGTATTTGCTCTAGACAGACGCAAACCTCTGGAACTGATTGCAAAACAGATAAAAAAGAAAAGGGAAGTAAAAAATGATAGTTCACACTACACCACATGAATCTCACTCACTCTCTCTGGGCAGCACTGTGATGCTGATGCCAGGGTCACTGAGTTTAATGAAGGGAGGATTGCCCGTTTTCCTATCCTCTTCACGGATCAGAAGGATATTTTTTGCACACACATTCCCATGTGCTATGTTCTTCTCTTCCTGTGTGTGGCATGAACAGGAGAGAGGTGAATACCAGCTTAGTCTTTTGCTACAAAGGACCATTAACCAGTATACTGCACATTACAGGACACTTACCAAAAAGTGCATGGCCCATGCAAGCTGCTTGGCCACTTCCAGTTTCCACAAGATATTGACGGAGTTCTTGTTTTTCTTCAGGTAGGTGTCCAAGGAGCCAAATTTTACAAATTCCTGCACCATAATGTCTGTGATAAAACATTACACAAGTTAAGCACCTCCCACTACTGACCCAGCAAAAGGAGCACAAACCAAAATGGACACATTCTACTTAAGGTAATGGAGAAGGCTGAGAGAATGCTGAATGTCTAGTGTTACAGTCTGGGAAGGATTGTGACACACACTTACTCTCCTCTCCACACACACAGATGCCATAGGTGAGCACAAGATGCTTGTGTGAGAGCTGGCTCATCATACTGGCTGCCTCAAAGAAGGACTACAGTAAAAAACAAAATATATGATTTTTAATGCCACCTTTGACAAACCACCAGAAATGACTTGGTACAAAAATGTGATATCAATATTATTTTACATTTAAAGACCCCGAAAGAACTTTACTAATTTAAAACAGGAGTATTGGATACACAAAATACACTAAAATCCTAAGGTACGTTGCTAGTGGAACATTCTGACTCTTTAGATTAATTTCATGGTCTCCCAGTTAACATTTTTTCAACAGAGAACTTGGAACATGTGCATATACACACTGGTATTAAATCTATCTACACTGATCATATGTAACTGGAGCTTCCGTCTGCTTTTGAGCACAACACTGCCTTAATTGTTGGACTGTTGTTGGGAGAAACAAGTAAATTAAAATGCAGCACTAGTTGAACAGTAGCAGATGCCTTGGCACAAACCTCTGAATAGTTTCGATGTGCTTTTTCAAGGACTTTAATTATGACTTCTGTCTTGTGCATCTCTCCGTAGTCTCCCATTTCTTTCCGAATTCCTCTGAATATCTTTGTGAATGTCCCTTGGCCTTGATTCTCCCCCTGGAACAGATAGATTACCATGTCAAACATGAGCATGTATGCTTTGATCCTGTGAATTTACCATCTCTCACACAATACATTAACACTTTTTAACTGATATAAAATGATACATTTAGAAGAGATTGTCAAATGGTTGTATATATTTCAGCCAAAAGCATATTTTTATGATGTGGAGAATATAAGATGGCAATCCCCTGATTTAGAACCAAACCACATTGAAAAGAACACAGCAGTAAGATACAGTTGATCAGACACAGGAAATATCATATTCCAAATTATGATTATTGGATAGACAGACAGAAAATGCTCACAAATTCAAGGTCTTCTTTCCTGATTTTGTGGAAAACCATCTGGCTGATGTTCTGTCTCTGCAGGGAAGGTGAGATAGGAACCTCTGAGCCCTTATTACTTCGACAAACCAGCAGACTTGATTTTTCTGCAATGAAAAAAGAACACATTTCATATTTTAATACCTTTATACACCTCGATTCTCACATATACTGAGTGATACATCCTGTTGCAGTACTGACCTTTGGCCTTGGGAGGGCAGCATTTGCTAAACTGAAAGGCAATGCCATCTGATCTTACAGTTTCTTTTTGGTAGCATTTAAGCAGCTCCTGCATGGTTCTGAAGGTCCTCTTAGTCCCACTCAGAACATAATCCCCAGTGTCTGATCTACTGATCAGGCAATGCTTGTAGTCCACCTCATTATACATCTGAAAGAAAATTTTTATTTTATGACTTACAATGTCAAAAGAGATCAGTGAGAAAGAGAGCATAGCAAAAGGCTGGTATACAGTAACCCCCCCACTTTCACATGGATCAGCAGTCGCGGTTTCAGTCCATCGTAAAATTTTTAACTTCCCGCCTCTGACTATAGCTGACTGTGTCATCTGGGCCTTGTGTGCCACGTGGTGGTTACCAAGGCAATCAGAAACCTGAACAAAATGAAGCCCCAAATATAAACAACCAGCAGAGGACGAGGGGGCGGGTTGCACCGGGTCAGGACGTTCCAGTCAGCTGCACTCCGAGGTGGGAGAGGCAAAACTGTTCAGTTAAAATTAGCCAATGCAAGAACATTATTTATTTCTCCTTGCTGCTGATTGGCTGCTGTCTTGTGATGCTGCAGTCCAGAATTTTCCCCGTGGATAATCTCGAGTGTTCTTCTTGAAGCCCTGTATTTTTATTATTGTAAATTAAAGCAATTTATCACTGTATTTACCTACTTATCTTATACCGAAGTTGAAAATTAAGTGATTTAAATTCTGCACCTACATGTTTAATAACTGATACCCTAACAAGTACAGACATTCTAAACACAAATTCACACATATATAGATATATTATTTTCAGGAAGCCTGGAACACAAAGTTGTTAAACATTTTCGAAATGTGTGGTCTTTCCGGTCAACCAGCAAACATACCCCGACAGCGAACGTCAGAAAGAATTTGTTGTAGTCTTTGGGGCTGCAGCGGAGCACATAAAGACCTCGCTGATTTCCAGCCTTGCGTAGTTTACTGATGGCAAACTCCATTCTACACACACATGCATAAAAGGTTTATCAGTTATACCCCACATTTATTATGCTGAATCCAATAAAAAATATGCCTGTCTGCAAACATGCTGTCAAAGCTATCTTGCTTACGATATTGGCCCATGGCAGTAGTTCTCAATAGCCTCTACTAGTCGAGGTGGCGCAACGTCTTTGCAGAGGTAGTGATGGGCATCGACAGTAAGCCTGTAATAGCCGTCGATCAGAGACACGAAGGACAAAGCCTCAGCTTGGGAGGAGAACTCCAGCTCCTGTTACGGAACATAACCAACAAACAAGTTAATTGGCAAGAGCATCTACCTAATAAAGATTAAGCAGGATTATGAACCTGAAAAACAAATTTTGTGTGTTAAAGACCAGCTGAATCATTTTTTGTTAGTAGGCACATACACCCTTTAGGTTCCAGTGTTACAATGCCAACTTGCAGCGTAATGTCCAGAGTGCCTAATGTTTCCTGGGTTCCTTTTCATGATCAGCAGTGCTCGCAATTTGGGCGAGGCACTCCACTGAAGCACTCTATTGAAAATGCTTACCAGGGTTTTGCCGTCTTGTTTGTTGATGGAGACAACCCGGCTTTTGTTGGCGCCCTCTTTGCTGGCTTGCCTGATACCAATATCAATGACATGAGGGAAATCACAATATGTCTGCAGGTCCTGTACGAGAAATACAGAAACATCAGGGGCTTATTATGCTGCGGTGTTCTGTATCATCACAGCAACTGATAGACATTGCACAACAAAACATGAAAAATGTAATTGCTATATTTTTAAATTTCAAAACAATTTTTTTTATTTCAAAAGGGATTTATTTTACTTAACAGCTAAGCTCAATATTTCAGTAAAAGGGTCAATATTCATGCCTACACTATTAAAGCTACCAAATATGATTACCGAATTAATCCCTATGAGAGCAAAGGCTTGGCTGTGGTTATATTAAGTAACACCCACAGGCATTAAAGGTCCAGATTGATCCAATACAGAGTAAAACAAGGTTAAGTTCTGAGGTAATAGAGAAAATGAAGAAAGCCACCATTCATTCAGTCACTACTGGTCAATTGCGAAGCAGCTGTTCATAAATTGCTTGGGCAACTTTGTAATAAATACACAAAACAGCATATGATCTTCATGTCTTAGGCACAGTCCACATTTATATGTGGCCCTTACAGGAGATCTTGTTTACCCATATTTCTGAAGGCAGTTGGAAGTAATAATAATCACACACAAGCTCCCAACACAATTTAATGGAGGCAAAATAGCCGCTGCTGTCATAATTTTAAACAAGCGCCATTATGCAAGATTAAGCAACAAAAAAATAGAAAAAAATAGAAAAATAGAATTTTATTTCTTACTGTTTAAAAATGAAACAGGATACAAGATATTGGGGCAGGAAACAATTGTGCTAAGGCAAGATTTTATTAACCAAGATTTGCATAAATTAGCACTCGAGAGATATAGGCAGACTACAGAAACCACAGATCTCACCAACATCTCTTGACAATAATTATGCATACACAGACAAAAAAGTGTTTTACAACCACAAAAAATTCATGTGAACAACAAAAGGCAAGCTAATCTGCAGCAAGCTAACCAATAGCTGAAATATGTTTATGTGCAGCCAGGAATGGAGGATGGAGGGGTAGACTGGTGTTTTCAGTGATAGCAGTGGTAGGACAGGATAGAAAAACATGTCACTGGATGCAGTACCGTAGTCACATGGGATTTATGGGTAAGCAAAATTAACTGCACTTTAATCAAAGTATTGATGAACAGGTAAAAAAAAAAAAGGTCAATTTTGAATTCAGGTTGACTTGAAAATTCAAACTTTGCTTTTTAAAATCAATTGCTCCATTCACATGTATTCACATATAACAGCATTTTTAAAATGGTGTTTAATAAAATTGCAATTTGAGGAAAGTGCTTTCACACTTTTGTAAATGTGTCGACTGTCACAGGATAGCATAAATGAACATTTTCCCACCTCTAACACACTAAATCTAACTAATAAAGGCTCTGTAATTAGCTGAAGAGTTTATTACAGAAGTAGGGTGTTCAACTCTAGAAATCTAGCATGTTGGGAATCTAAAAAACTAAAGGCATTTCGACGCTGGCCTGAAATAGTTTTTGAGCAGTTAACACAGCGTCCTCACCTCTGGCTGGGTGTCTTTGTGCCTCTCGTGACACCACTGGATGCCCTGGTCAGCAGAGACAATGATGGCAACTTGGCCAGCTGAGGGCTCTTTGACCTGGAAGTGCTCGGTGTAGAAGCCCGAGTCCAGCGCCTCCAGGTTGATCAGGTATTTGAGCTTCAGGTCACGGGCCGTGGCTCGACACTGACTGAACTGCTGCACCACCTTCCGGAAGCGGTAGCGGATCCTCTTCCGCGTAACAAAGTGGTAGTCCTGGATCTGCAACCGCATATCCTTGGGGAGGAAAGACTTATAGCTGCAGAGTGAATAAATATAAAAGGTAAATATTGTTTCTGGCACATCTTTACAAGTGTTAAGATGAAACATTGAAAAGTATGTGGGTGCAAAGGAAGAGCTGCTGATAAGCAGACAGGATATTAGCAACTGAAAAATAGGCCAGTCACCACTGCATGTTACAGCAGGGGAGCAAAAATGATCCAAGAGAAAATGAGGTCATCACCTAACATCCAGCAGAAGCTGCATCCACTGAGTGCTCAATGACTGAAAAGGTTCTCAATAATTCATACCTTATGGCATTGTAAATATCTAATGGGGAGCGCTGCCTCTCCTTGGCTATCCTCATCATGTCCAGAACAGCCATGCCAAGGCACTCTTCTTGGGTCTCATGACTGCTAGATAGTTTCACCCAGCCATTCACAAAGTCATTTCTCCACTGCAGAGGAAGTTAAAATAGAAAAGAACATAGATGTAAAAGTGGCCCAAACTAAAAGTAATATGTATGTGACCTTTTGTAAAACTTCAGGAGCATTTGTGCATTTGACTGAATGTCCCTGCAAGGTTAATTCAGCCTGGCACAGGATATAATGAGGTGACAAGAGAATGGCAGCCTCACTGGAGTTGTAAAATGATCCTGTTGGAACACAAACACACTGACTTGCTTGCCAGTTCTGTCATTATCTGGCAAGGCTGCAATTGCTAATTATATAATTGAGAAGATGAACCCTTTTTTTTTTTTACAGCAGCATAAAATACAATCTGATGCCGGATTGGCAAGAACACAACACTGCAAATTTGGTCATTTCTTTCCTGATCTGTTGGCCAGGTGCCTTGCTTTCAACAGGAAGTCTAGTTCTTAGGAACTGAATTTAGTGGTCACAGCTTATTTTCAGAGCAGGTTACAGTAAAAGATTGACCCAAGCGTGAGACCAGCGAACACAATGATGAATCAGCAGTGGTTGTACACAAGAGTTCGATTCTGCTTTCCTAGAAACTTGACCATGACGAGCATAGAGATTGCTTAATGTCATATTCAGACAGTAGCCCTCAGAAAGTAGAGGGTTTATGAAAAAAAGAGGCTGTTCTGAAACAAACAGACAACAGCATCTGGCTATGTGTGACTGGAGTCACCACTGGCTCTTTCCAAGGACACAAATCCACTTAATCCGAGCAGTGCAAACCAAGTTCAGCTCCTAGCACGATGCAGCTTAATTCTGATATTCTGGAACCCCGGGTGAACTCTACAGGACAGTCTTCAAAATCACAGCTGACAGGTTTCCCAAAGGTTGCCACCATTCCTGAACATCACTAAAGCATTTGAACAAGCAGAGATAAGCACAAAGACCCACAGAATTGCACACTACTATCCTAAAGTTAGGGTTAGTGATGTTTTCAGCAAAATAAACGAGTTTAACTGTAAACAGGTTTATATAACACTGCTATATTTTAGTGTTACAGAAAATAGTGCTATGGTTAGTGATGTTATCTACTGAACACTGCTGTATGCTGGCTAGAAAGAAAGTGTCAACAGAAAATACAGCATAAATCATAGGACATTCAGCAATGCAGCAAAATGTTTTCAGTGCTCTTGCATGTTCTATAAAAAGAGAAAAAATAAATATATCAAAATGTCTGACTGCAAAGTGACATTCAGAAAGGCCCGTAAAACTGGCAAGCTGCTTGGAATAAAAGCAGAAAATTCATACACATTTTTTAGATCAATAAAAAAATAAGTAAATAAAATGTTTACGCTTTATTTACTACATATTTATTACATTACCACATATGCAGCGCTTTGAGACAATGCTGTCAGTGAAAAGTACTACAAATATAGTAAATAAACAGTAAAAAAAATAAAAAAAAGATTATAACATTAATTAAATATTAACAATATCTAGGGTTTTCTGCAAACCCTCTGGGTCTTTCACTATTACTTAACTTCATTCATTACTTATGTTTGTAGACATAAAATGCTAAAAATTGATGTAGACATTAAATACTAATATGAATAGTATTAGTTCTAATAATACTAATATGACTACTACTTATAATAATAGTTGTAATTATAATAAACATATAATATTTCAAATCATTCCATAATTCAAAGTTGCTCAACATTTTCACCATTTGTCCTGTTATATTTATTTGTTAAGCCAGACACTTAGCATTAGCCTTCCTCCCTTATGGCAAACAGCACATACCAAAAATACTGGCAGAGAATAAAGCAGCCGCCAAAGTTGATCACCCTCTCAGTGAAGTCATGGGTTTCCTTTATTTGTCGTTTGTTTTGTAAATAAAGGCAAATATGCATGCTAGAAATTCAACTTACTTTTCCCCCTTCCACAACCTGAAAATAAAACTAATTTGTTTAGAAAGGTCCACTATATGTTGAAAGCCAATATACTGTAGGAAAAAACACTGTAAACTAATCAATACCATAATCAATAAATTATTTATTATCTATATTTATTTAGATACTAAGAGAAGCAACACTGTAATTGGTGGAACTGAGCTAAACAGCCTATCACTGTAAATTCTAGACTAATAAACAAAGAACTCCTAACTAGGAGGTACTTCCCACATTATTAGAGAGCAGTGACTAGCAAAAATGGGTGACTTCATTGTCAATGTTGACACTGCACTGAATTCTGACACCATTCCAGTGGGAGAATGCCAAGCAACTCACTTTGCCATGCCACTGTACACTTAGCGTTGAGAACGTTTACCCAGAAGGCCAACTGTGACCTCAGTAGACATGGGATGATAACCGGTTTCATGGTTTACCGCAGTTTTAAAAAGTCACGGTTTCAAAACCGCAAAAAAAAAAAGTTCTACCGTTCCTACGATATGTGCATTGTTCGTGTCATCAAAGAAAGGATTTGTTTTTGAAAAATGTACTTGTTTCTTTCTTTTGATTATAGATGAGCTGCAGGTTTAGGCTCACACAAGTGACTGCATTTTAATTTCATTCAATTATTTATTTTTATTATTTTGCCTGATGTTCAATGTTACAAAATGTTCTATATGATTCCTAAAGTAAAATATACTGTGTTCAGTTGTGGAAAAAAAAGAGTTGTTCTTTTAACAAGACATTTAAATACAACATTGTAGAGCAGTAATTACAATACCGTGATACCGTGATACCGTGAAACCGTGATATTTTTATCCAAGGTTACCATACCGTCACAATATTATACCGGCCCATGCCTAGACCTCAGAGACTCAAATGGACTATGGGCACCTGACACAACTGTGATCCAACCCTTAACCTCACGCTGCAAAATATCAAATCTCAGTGAAGCAATCTTGAAATGAACAATTTATCTTAATTATGTCTTACTTAGACAAGGGAACCATCCATATTTTAAACTGGTTTCACTGGATTTGTCCTTAAAAGTTATGTATCAAGCCGGGGGTCTTTCGGGAGGGGTGGTGTCCACACCTTTTGGTGATTTCCTTTTTTAAACACACTTGACTAAAGCCATCTATTAATTCCTAGGTTTAGTGGATGTGTTCAAGTAGGGAGGATTATCAAAGCGTGCTAGACACCGGCCCACCAGCACTTGAGCTGTGAACCCTTGGTCTAAGCCTTGAGTTCCTGTCAAGAAACCTTGCGTGACTAAAGTGGCTTTAATCACCAACCCATTTTAGGGAAGTCAGAAATTTTCAACACCATTCTACGTCTAAAACAGGCTGAACAAAGAACATGCAAAATACATCGTTTCAGGTGGTCCTACCTGGGCAAAAAGATAAGCCATAACATTGTCATCAAGGACAGGGCTCTCAGATCCCTTTGTAACACCACATCGGTAGGCTCGAGAGGCTCCACAGCTATACCAGCCAGGAAAATAGTACCTGTGAGCAACAAAATGAATGGGACTAAACATAAGACATTACTCAGTCTCTTTAATTTAAAACAGGTCACAAGGTTGCCATATGCACCATGTAAATAAGCTTGGAAAGGTCTGATGATACATTTCAAAATAAGTTTAATAAATTAGCATGTTCTCTTTTTTGTTATGCAGTAAATTAACATATAAACAGAAAGCTGCCTATATAGTCACTATTTAGGCACAACATGCTCTTTATACTAAGGAAAACTACCAAGCAATAAATATGAAGCTGAAAGTTGGTACGTACAGCCAGTGCATTACCACTTAGCTATTCAAAACAGATATTTTAATTCATTTAAAAGAAACAGTGAAAACCAAAGATAATTGGAAAATTTCAATAAACAGTAAGATGTCCCCAAACGTTTAACAAATGGGAAGAAGGGATGCGCAGAAAATGTACAAAATCGCAAAAGTGAGATTCCAAAATCATGATTGACTTATTTCCACAACATGATGCCTGAATTAATGTCGGCCATTGTGTTTTATAAACAATCCAAGCATATATTTGGATAAGAGAAGTGTGCAGACAAAACATTTTACGCAACATTAGGCACCAGACAAAAACAGTCTTCACCTCAATGTGTTATTATTACCTAATTCTGAAGATCAAACTCTCTTTGGCTGACTCATCTAAATGAAAGGTGTGATTGGGCGACAACCAGATTCGGTCACTTTCTCTGTAAAGGCTGAACAGGTTGAAGTAGACTGGCGACACCCCTGTGAAGGAGGGAGAAAGAGGAAATAGATTATAGTAAAACAGGGAGCCAATCACACAACGGCTTCATTTAATTACAGCACAGACCACTCAAGCTTGAGAGGTGATTATTAAACTAATAGAAGTTCTCCATCTAACCCACATATGTCAAAGTCAAGGCTTTGACATATGTGGGTTAGATGGAGAACTTTTATTAGTTTAATAATTAAATGAATTATCTATGGCCCCGGGGATAATATTTGATTAGTATTAGAACCGGCCCGCTGGCTGTAGCCGCCCGCTGGTGTTTTGCACGCACCAATA
>JBBMFX010000037.1:7069205-7086639 GCA_037832545.1 Rhabdalestes septentrionalis | reverse complement strand
TGCATTGTTTTGAATATAAAGTTTCATTTTGCAGGAGAATTGAAGGGTTTTGCCCATTGTGTGTGTGTTTTTTTATTCTTTGAGTCCTGCTTTCATAAAATTTGTGTTAACATTTGGGGAAAACTGTAAGTGATGTTTTCTGAATGAGGACTCCCTCCCAGCATTATGCTCTCACAACTTTGAGATTATGTTAACAACATGAAATAGCCTGGAGCCTCTTAAACATATGGAATTCTTCACATATTGTCTGAATCAGTGAGGTTCATTTCCCAAATCTGCCTGTGATTTCCTGAGTTATTCTGGCATTTGTGCATTCAGGTTTATGTGCCACGTTCAGTATTGGACAATACTGTGAATTTAATGCATTCATCTAATATTATAATATGCTTGCTTACTTTTGTGCTTTAAATAAGCCACATTCATGCTACTGGTCCATATGGAGCACGGATGGTCTTTTTTATTCCAGCGTCCTGTATGTGATGTTCACAGTGTTAAAGTGTTGCATGGATTCTAAAATGTTGTTCTTTAATATGTACTCCCCCTAATAAGTTTGTGCACCTGCGTACATTTATCCCAAAATATCAAATGGTTGTACTCCAACACATCTGAACCAAAGAGACTAATCATAATATAGCAGTGTGTATTGCAGAAAGAGTAACATATTTTGTTTATCTTCTTGACTTTCCCTAGGAGAAAATCCTAATTTCATTCAATTCTATATCAGTTAACAAATAAAAGGCACTTTGTGGTTCATTAAATAATCTTCGACTGTCATTTTGGTTACCACACACACTGTCAGCGTTCATGACAACAGTGAATTGTTCATTTCCGTTATTATTAATAATTCATTTGTGCAACATCACTTTATCAAATCCAATTTTTAGACCATTTTGAAACAGTGGAGTGTGTTCAAGGTCAAGGCTAAATCTAAAAGTCCTTAATAGTTCACAAAAACTACCATTTACACAGCATTCATCTCCAGTCCCGGAACCATCGCACTTCCCTTGTCACAGGACACAAATACTGGGGCGAGTTCAAGCACATGGAAAGAGAAAAGAAGAAACAGTCTGGAGTGCCTTATATGTGTGAAACGTGTCTCTGAGGTCGTGACCTGTCCACCTGTTACCTCACAGATGTTTAACTCCACAGTATGTCTCTTCACATATTAATCAAACACACACACACTCATGCACGCACACACATACAGGCCGAGTTATGTGTCAGTATTTGGAGAGCAGGGGCTCCATATGGACACTCCTGCATCTCTTTTCTGATCTGGCAGGCGGGCAGATGTCACATGATCCTGCAGGTCACCGTGCACAGACGTAAGACGAATAGCTGTACAGCAGAGACTGCATGGGGCCCCACCACCGTCTGCCAGTGTCGGCCCCCTCTTCACCTCATCCTCCAGCTCCCACGCACACACACACACACAGCCCCATATGCATGCTTTGGTTTCCTCCATTTTAAGTGTGCAGGGTTTGGAAAGGCTTATCAAAGATAATGTTCAACAAATACAAAAACACGTCTGTTTTTGCATCTCATGTCCTTTTACACCAATTAAAAACAGTAGCTGCTTTTCTCGTTCAGCAAAAAATGCTGAACGAAACAGAAATCTTGTTCCATTTAAAGCAACTTAAGTATCTTTCCTGCTTCTGTACTGTTACCATTGCTGTGTTACTGAGAGTTCTCTACATGAGCCCTGTTTCCCCCCAAAATTAACAGATGGCTATTGGAACACTTTTGACACACTTTTGACTCCACTTTGCATGAACAAGCTGATGCACCCACTAAAAGAATTACTAACGAATTTTCTCATCTCTCACCTGACCCCTTTTGAACGTGTTATTTCAAAACTAGCAGAATTTAGTAAGACTTACATTTGAATTAAAAGAAATACTCCACTCTTATTCCACCTAATCTCTCTGTGTCATCTGTAGCATATGATCCATTATGACAGACTTTGCCACATTTCCCTGTTCTCTGTCAAAGAACAGAAAAGTCACAGCCTGTAAATAAATGTAGAATAGCCAATGGGAAGATGCTGAAACAGCAACAAGTTGTGTTATATATCAGCAGGAGACTTATTGTCATTGCTTATCATTCATATGCAACATATAAGGCAGATTAGGCTGAGAGACAGAAGGGTAATGCTTTAAAGCTGGATTCGTTGACACATTGACACATTTGTGAATACATGTCATTAGACTTGCCTAGTCTATGCCAGTGTTTAATATGTGAGTTCCGACCTGCAGGGGCCAAGCGCAAAATCCACTTTGCACGAACTATAAACACGTAAACATATTATTTTCTCAGGCTCTGAGCCCTGCGTCCGGATAACTTTACACACCTTTGAACATGCTTTCTTCAGGGTTCAGTGTAAAATGGATTTCAATGAGAAAGGGGAGGTCAGCAGAGGAGGTGTGGAGGCGAGACGAGGGGGAGACGAGGAGAAGGGGGAGGGAAGGGTGGGAAGCCGACAGGAGGGGAAAAGAAAAGGAGGTGTGTATGGGGTAGAGGGATTTTCCATTTGTAAAAAAAAACTGGGGCCACTGGTTATTGAGTTGCATGAGAAGGACCCCCCTTTCTTTTTTTTCTCCCCTGCACCACCCCCCCCCCCACCCTTTCTCTCTGCAGCCTTCTACCTCGCTCTCGTCTCCCTCTCTCATTACCATAGCAGCTGCAGAGCTGTCTATGTGCTAGTATGCGTAAGTGTGTGTGTGTGTGTGTGTGTGTGTGTGTGTGTGTGTGTGTGTGGAAGCAGGGGGGGTTAGGGTAGGGCAGTGTAACTTGGGTAGGGGCTCCCGTCAATGGTGGGCCGTCTGGAACTTGAATAGGGAGAGCGGAGAGCCGGGCTGGGTGAACAAAAGCGAGAGGGAGAGAGGAGGAGAATGAACGAGTGAATGGGGCGGCTTGTCACCGCAAGCTAGAGCACGCAAACGGAGCGAAATGGTGAAAGAAAGGAAGCAAAAAAAAAGAAAGAGCAGAGGGCATGTGAGGATTGGCCTGGCCACCTGTCTCTCTCTCCTTCTGTCTCTTGCCCCTTCTGTCAATTCAGGGAACCAAAGGTTAGAGTTATGAGAGAGACTGATTTGTGTTTAAAAAAATAAATTGTAGTAAATGCACTGTATGTTTGGGGGTGTGTGTGTGTGTGTGTGTGTGTGTGTATAAAGGGGGATGGTGGCTTGTTAGAGGGGGGGTAGAATACAAAACCTCTTTGTTGCTGGCTTGAAAAACAGCTGTGGTCAAAAACACAGTGCTGAGAATCACTTAAGCGATAGTAGAACTTTGTGTATCGTTATTTGGTTTATCACAGCTTCAGTTTTGGACCTACAGTGTTAAAAACTGAACGCAGTAAAAGAAAGTTCTGTTCCTGCAGGCAAAAGTTTTACAAAAAAATATTTCATTCACACAGAACTTATACATTACACAGGGAAATATAGTCTTCGAAAGTATTCCTTAGGAACACCAATGTGGTGCTTTAATTGTATTGCTCCAATGTGCCCTTCTTGGTGCCTGTATTTTGAAGAGCGCATAATAATGGATAGTAGCCTATGTGTTTTTTGTTTACAGTATGTAGAGCAGTTACCACCAGCCCTGCTCTTTTTGATCTACCTACCTGCAGACATTTTCTCCAGCCCCACCTGATGCATCTGATAACTGGGTGTTCCTTGATGAGCTGAATTAGCTGTGTGAGATCTGGGTTGGAGATGAAACTTGGAGGAAGGCAGATGTTTAGAAGGATGGTGGCTTTGATGCAGCAACTTTTGAAATGTCATTTTTTAAAGCGATAGTAAGCGATAGTAGAGCTTTGTGTATTGTTATGTGCTTTATCACAGCTTCAGTCTTCAAAAACTGAATCCAGTAAAAGAGGCTTCCTCAAAAATCAATTGAAAACTTCTTAAGGGGTGTTCTTTGACTGCATGATTCCAAAGATTCCTTTCTGTCATCCTTATTTTTAAGAGTGTAGGGGCTTTCTTGGTAAGAGATACATAACAAAGGAAAGAGATACATAACAAACTCGAATGTTCCAGGAAGTGTTTCATGGGGCATTTCACAAAGTATCTCTCCCAGAAGCTGAAGTGAGTCATGGCAATCTATCTTCAAATCTAACCCACTGCAAACAAAGCAGAGAAACGTAAACCCCCCGGATTGAAAGGTGCCATACAGCATAGATAAACACCTCTCAGGTGCTGCATGTGGAGTCAATCCTTATTTCATGAAAACCAATTTGACTTTGCATTATGCTTTTATGTATTGGTCAGTTGAGACACTGTCAGTGTAAAACTAACCAAAATGATTCATCAGGCCTGTTTACAGACTGCAACTGAGTCAAGCTCATCTTTTTTCTCTTGGATAAGTTCTGACTGTCATGCTTTAGGATATGAAAGATCTGACAGATAATTATTGGATAAAGAGTGTTGGTTAGTTGAATATAGAAGCTTACTGTGAGCCAGATGTTAGTGTTATGGGTTTTAGCATATTGGTACAACCTACAAATGTAAATGCATGGGTTAGCATGCTAACTGGACCCATTAACTGGCTAACATGCTAACTAAAACATAGCATTTTATTGCACAGCCCTCTGGTCAAATGCTAAACGCAGTCTCCACACTTTTTGAATTTCTCTTAAAACAGCAGAATTTAATATTTAAAATGCTTTTGTACAAAGATACAAAATACAGCATAATATATTTCAAAATATGAACACTTATAACATTTAAAACATCCAAAAAAGACCTGCTAAACAGATATAAAACAACAACAAAAACAACAACATAATTCACAAAAGCATGACAACGAGAGACCAGTGGTTTGGTCTCTTTTCTGAACTTCTCTTTGAAGAAAATAAGATTTAAAAAGTTGGTCCAACAAAATCACAGTCATTTGACATTTATTTCAACCCAAGAAGGTATTTTTACTCTCATGTCATAAATGTTATGGCATTATCAAGTAAAGACTTGTGCATTGTGTAACCGCTCGTTACACTGATTTTACCATGTAACATCCCCCTTAAAATGAGGAGGATGGGACTTCTATGAGGAAGTGCTCCAAGATTCCCGAACATTTTACTTGAATGTTCGTCCACGAAAAGATTCAGCAACGTCTTTTTTAAAACAGAGACGACAGTGTTTGTGACCACATTGTGCATGGAGGAACATCAAGTAAAGCGCTTTACATATGTCTAAAGTCAACATTTACAGACATTTAGATGCCTTTTCTAGAAAGTGAGAGAAGACTAACCTACCATGGAGCTTCCGTACAATATGACTTTTTTTTTCATTTCGAAAAAATAGTATCTTCAAAAGTTGGTTGGACACCAACTGTTCATTAAACAGCCATCAGTGCAATATTTTAAACATTCTCAAGTATAAATGATGCATATTTCTACACTGGCTTTGAATGATATTTCATCATTGAGCATAACCTATTCAGCTCTAACCACAGTTTTCCAGCATTGGCAGTGATACAGGGGAATACAGGCCTGGGACCAAATTCTGAGGGTTTGCCCAGCATCTGACCATGGAAACGAATGTTATCTTGGGAGAGCATCCCAGGAGTATACATTACAACAGCTTAAAACATTAACTGTCTTTGATTGGCCTTCCAGCCACTCCTTGTCACACAAACAGCTTAAAGTGTGACCCATATTCCTAGTTGGCTTTCAAATTTGCGAGGAACGAAATTGACACGAACATTCTTTTTAAAAGACAATAAATTTGTTCACATAAAACGTGCGGCAGGCAAAGTGGTTGCTGGCTAACTGATGGTGTTTTTACAAGATAAGATTTCCATTAGATACATCCATATGCAAGCGTGCAGCACCTCGAAAGGTCTGAGTACGAATGCATATACAGTTGGAGGTCCTGATTTTTTACTGTGTGAATGTTCTCACACCGACCTAGAGGTAAGCATCTTGGCAAAGACATCATGAATGCATCATTAAATCTGCTCAAAACTCGTTCTGCATTGGGGAAAACAAAAAAATTGTTCAGACAATTTGTATAGCACTTATATGTCACTCCAGCAACCTCAGAGAGAGTGCAGCATATTCAGAAAGTAATGTTGTGCAATCTACAGCCATGCCCAGTTATGTTCAGAAAACAGAGACAGTAGGTTATTCTGTCATTATAACAAATCCAACACTCCCTGCAGGGTATTCACATGATCATCTGGAACAATGTACAATACAGCCCTATCACTAGCCACTTCTTGATGGCTTTGGCAGCATTTTGATAGCCAACACTCTCTGGAGTACGTCCAAAAGGTCATCCAAGGCAATCTACAATCCAGACCCCATGGACTGCAGGCCATCTTTTGATGTACCACCCCAAACACTGCAGCATATTCAGAAGGTAGTCTTGTCTATAGTAAAGACCCCATGCATGGTTGGAAATCTTTTTACATTGTTCTAAACCAACACTAACTTCAGTTCATTCAGAACCAGGGATGCACCATACTATTGGAATTACATCAGATAATTCAGACGTTTGGATACGACATTTCAAACTCCAAATGTATTCTCCAAATGCCAAATGTTATTCTAGCTTTGGGTTTGTGAACAATAATGGAGATTTGACTTATGTCTTAATAAAAACACATTCTGTACATTTATGATGCTCATTTAGGTTAATTCAGCCCCTATTTCTGCAGTTTATGAAGGTTTTAGCATTGGCAATTATATGAAAAGTATTGGTGCATCCCAATTCTTGAATCAACCTGAGCAATCTACAGTAACCCTGTGATTATTGGTCATCTCATGACAATTTTTATAACATAATCTTGGAGAAATCTGCCCACATGACCAGCAAAAGGTATGAACACAGAGTCTATGAAGTGTCGGCCACCTTGACATTTCACTAATTGTGTGTGATCAGGCACTGACTGTGGGTTGGCCATCTTTCTTGAACTGCACCACTGTTTGTAGGATTTTTCCATTCAAATCAAGACTTTTTTGATTGTTGGCCACTCTTTTGACACGGTACCAACACAATTCTCTCTAAACAAATGTAGAATCTCTTTCTTGGAGATTTTTCAGTCCTCTTGTTGAGCACGAACCAGCCGTTCCTAATTTCACACTGTCGCTTTGGCACACCGGTGGTCCGACGCCGGGAGGGGGGATTGAGGTGCCCCCGGAGGAGTCAGAGCGCGCTGGAGGAGTACTTGGCCCGGGTGATGAGGTAGAGCGCGATGTCCTGGTGGCCCCCGAAGGCCGCGATGTGCAGCGCGCTCCAGCCGTCCCGGTTCGCCAGACGCACGTCCGCGCCGAACTTGACGAGCAGCTTGACGAGCTCCAGGTTCCCGTCGATCACGGACTGGTGCAGAGCCGTCTGGCCCTCGGGCCCGAACGAGTTCACGTTGAACTCACAGCTGCTCATGCCCTGCAGCAGCGAGCGCAACCCCTCCGTGTCGCCTTTACGCAGCGCCTCCTGGAAGACCCTCTGACCCGCGTCCGCCTGACTCATGTCTGCAGCGGGGTGCTCGACCCTCAGCAGCGTCCTCCTCCTCGTCCTCCTCCTCCTCGTCCTTCTCCTCCAGAACAGCACCAGGACCACGCCACAAAACGGAGAGGTGTCCTTTTCTTTTTACGCTTTTACGCAAGCCAACCCAAGTAATCCACTTTGGACAAAACGGTGGAAAGATTTGGTTGCTTGCTTGTATGATTGGTGAAGAACTTGGGGTCTGGTCCACACACGTTCACGTGCACTCTCTCTTTCTCTTTGGATCCTCCTTCACGCGTCCCGGGCTGGAGCTGGTCAGGTAGAAGAAAAGGAGTTTGGGTGCAAATGATCTGAACTGGACTCAGTTTTACTTCCAACAGTGTGTGAGCTCGTCCTACCTTACTGCTTCCCACGAGCTGCTGCTGGTGACCACTGGGACTTGTGTGTGAATGTGTGTGCGCGTGTGTGTGCATGCTCCTCCTCTAGTTCACTCCGGTCCTCTCAATAACAATGGGCAGGAATAAAGGGGCGGGGCCTCCACACACACACACACACACACACACACACACAAACAGGTTTACAGAAAAGGCCTAATATGAAAATGTAAAATAATGTCAAAATCATTATTTTACAAAAGGAAACACACACACAGACACACACACTCACATAAACCCTACAGGTTTACAGAAAATGCTTAATCTTCAAATGTATAATATATTATAATCTGAAAAACAAAAATGCAGTGAATGCAGTGAACACATATAGGTTGTTATGGAGCAAACAAAACAAAAGTTAGCATTAAAAAAAAATAACACTACATACTGGCTCCCATTTACATCATTTATTTTATATATAATTATTTATATCACAAAAAAGTCCATAGCATGAGGCAGTGGGTCATTTGTGATAACTGTCACTAAGTTTCTCAACACAAATTCGGGTATGTGACAGAACTGTTGCACACAGGGGCGATTGCTCCATCTCAGTTTGAGATTTTGCAGGTTCCACCTTTCCCTACACACCCACTTCCCCTTTTTTTAAATTTATGGTTTCAGCTTTAAAAAAATGCTCAAAATTAGAGCAAAATGTGGGCTTCCCTTTTTCTTCCTCCTGGCCTGGTTGAGAAGACTGCATCCAGAGCATTTGTCTATCAGCAAGTCCATTTGTTTGGTATGTGTCGGTGGCAAATGGGAGAGCAACTTGCTGGCCGTGTCTTTTGGCAACAGTAGGAGCTCTCATAATGTGACACAGAATCCCGCGTGGCCATAGCAACCGGGCTGCTGCACGCTGGGTTTGCATCGGCCCGCAGACACAATATGGCACAATGAGCGAGGCTCAAAGTGGGCTGGTGGAAAACCTAAAGAGCCTGCTGCATTAACCATGTGGATGCATGGGCTCGTTGGACAAAAGGTACTCGTGGAGACTTGAACGCACGAGGATCATAACTTCACTCGTCCCCTCGGATGAGTTCTTCCTACTTCTGGACAAAGAAAACGGACCTGACTTCATGTTACATGTCTGAGTTATAATCTCTTGAATGTCGAGACACTGATATCTCATTCACTCTCACTTCTTTGCTATCAGGGTTCCATCTAAAAACACATATCTTTCATTCACACAGAGTTTCTCACACTCCACTTTTCACCATTTCTGTTACACACATTTCATGTCTTAAATCAGAATTTGCTATGACATAAAACCTTAAAACAACCCTTAAAATATAGCCTTAGAATATACAACTACAAAAAAAGGCCTTGACAGCAAAGACTTGACCAAACTTGTCGCGCTTTCTCAGAATTTATCGTGTTCTCTTCCCTCCTGTTTCAATAGGCTTCATTCAAATGCCTTTAAAAATCTCTGGCGGAGTGACAGGATCTCAGTGGTCGAGTTTCAGTGACGTTTCAATAGCGAGGGTGGGTCAGCCGGGATCCAATTTTAAACCACGTGCTCTAGGACCGTGGGAAAGAGTTGAGCCTTTCTTCCCAGCATAGGCGTATGCACAGGTCCAGAGAGAGAGAGAGAAAGAGAGAGAGAGAGAGAGTAAGTAAGAGAGTAAGAGAGTAGACTAGGTCCAAAACAGTTGCCTGTGGAAAGTTGGCATGTGGTAAAGGATACCAGAGACTGTGTAGAGGTTTGATAACCTTGAGCTGGTGAACAGAAACACAGACAGAACTGCAGACACACAGAGAATAATGTTCAAATAAATTAGTTCAAACAAAAGCTTTTTTTTGTGGGTGCAAGTAAGGACAACAAAATTCTGAAACCAAAGATTTGATTCCACTGTCTATTACGGAAATATGTCTTTGTCACACATTTGCACTAATCAGTAAAATGGCAAATGGTTATTCAATTCCTACTTGATTTGTGAAATGAAAATATCCTGGCATTTTCTGCCATAATAAAGTTCATACATGTCCACTTAGCTGAAAAAAATTATATTAAATATGTTAATGAATTTGATATAAGGAGAGGTTACTTTTGGTTTTGTCCAAGATTTTCACTCAAAGTACGGGAGAAATGAGTGTTGCGTTTGCAGAATGGTAGGGGTTATGTTAAAGGTGAAGGGTTTCGTCCTAGACTGCCTGACTGTGACCTATTGATTCTGCATGGGAACTGACCCCTGCTGCTCAAGCTCAAATGCCTCATGACTGGTCAAGCTTAACAGATAACAAGCGTGGAGCAAGACTCAATTACCTGGGACAATGACTGGAGCTGACTGCTTGGAAAGTGTACTGATGTTATCAGCCCATTTCTATAAGAGTGCCTCTCACTTTCTTCCTGCAAAAGAATTCACCACAGTGGCCAAGATGATTTGGTCATTTTGGTCAACAAGTGTAATAGTATAATATAGTAGAAGGTCATATACAAAGGTGTGAACAGATGACATGTTTTGTTGGTTTTCTTTGTGATATATATTTATATATATTTATATGTAATAGCTGATCAAAACTAGAAAATCCCATTCCAAAACAAAATAACAGTCATTAATGTGAATTTGGTCCTATTGTGCAGCCATAAATTTTCATATGTTTATGAAAATTTGTGTGCATTCAGTCAAAAGAGCATTTGAAGTCAGGGGCAGACTCTGGAGCAGGTCAAGCTTCAAACTCTACCTTTATAAATCAGCCACCGTATCACAGACATGCTGGAACAGGAGCGGGTCTTCCCTCAACTGTTGTTACTAAGTTGAGAGCATTTATCTAATTGACCAAAATGTCTTTGCATGCATTACAATTACCCTTCTGCATTTACATTACCCATCACTGTAACTAATAGAGAAAAGCATTCCCAGACCATTATCCTTCCTCCACCAAACTTGTGCTGATGTTACTTCCAGAGACAGTGTGGGGCTCCGTGGTGAGTGTCGCAACAGAGAGGCTAGTGAGCAATAGCCCAGCTCTGTGAGAGTGTGTGAGCTGCTTCATGGCGAGATCCTTCCATTTCACAATATACTGTTGACTAGGGCACATCTTTTTTTTCACCTTTCATTACTTAATATTACTTAATATTACTTAATCACTACTGACTTTCTGAAAGTGCAATAACTTTTGTGTCAAAAGTCTTTTACTCAGCTGAAAAGATACTACACCAGTCATTTCTTTATGTAGCACGGTCTGTTCATGTTATTGTTGTTTTCTTTCTACAGATTTTTCTTTAGAAATCTAGCAGGAAAGAAATTTCCCTACCACAGACTTGTGGCAGAACAGGTGGCATCCTGTCATAGTGCCACATTTAAAGTCACAAAACTCTTCACGGCCCGTGTTTGTCTATGAAGATTGCATGACTATATGATTGACTTATATTCTAAGTAATAAGTGTGGCTGAAACACCGGAGCCCTACAATCCTCAAAAGGAGGAACGTCCACATACTTTAACCAAAAAAGTATGTGCATTGTTTGATTGTTTGAATATATACTATTAAGGTGCAGAAAATATATTTACAGACACATATGACATTTAAGAGTAAACATAACAGTCTTTAATTTTACATAGTCTTTTGTATTATACAGGGTAATTGTAATAAGGCAGGTGTGCCAGTCACCTGAGCCTTTTTTGCAAGGGGGTCCATGGAGACTAACATTTTGAATGTCAGGCCAAAGTTCAAATTTTACTACACTAACAGTCTTTAAAGGAGAGTGTTGTTTTCCTGTTAAAGACCCATTTCTGAGATATGAGATTTAGTTGCCACAGCGACTCATCATGCCCATATAGTGGAAGTCTGACTCATCCATCCGGATATTGTTCAACATGAAGAAAGGTGTCAGGTGGTGTGAGGAGGGCTGATATGTTTGCACATTAATGCAGATGTTTGTGCGGTGAAAATGTTTAGTAACCTATAGCGAACAGACGAGCCGTAATTCTTTCGGCCTTCAGCGTCAGACTGCAGGAATGTCCTGTTTGTCTTGGTGCGTGTTTGTTCACTGTACTCTGTGTTATGCTTACAAGACTGGCATTTGTACTGATGTATGCATGTGTGTGTGTGTGAATGTATGTGTGTGTGTATGTGTGTATGTGTGTGTGTGAGAGAGAGAGAGAGAGAGAGAGAGAGAATGTATGTTTGTAGGTGTGTATGTGTGTGTGACACAGAGAGAGAGAGAGAGAAAGAGAAAGTGTGTGCATGTAAGAGAGAGTGTGTGTGTTTGTGACACAGAGAGAGAGAGAGAGAGAGAGAGAGAGAGAAAGTGTGTGCATATAAGAGAGAGTGTGTGTGTGTGTGAAAGTAAGAGAATGTGTGTATGTGTGTGTGACAGAGAGAGAGAGAGAGAGAGAAAGAGAGAATATATATAGAAGGACATGCTTTTCCAGTGACAAAGTGGTGCAATGTAAATATTTGAGAAAGGTGTTTTAATCAATTTTCAGTAAGCGAGAAACTGAAAGACTTAGTTGTGTTAATGTAACCTTTTCATGTGGAAACGATGTACATCAAACACATTCAAGTCAGAGTATTTACATTTCAATATCTCTTTCAAGCACTGTGATGCACCATAAGCTTGTGGTTTTGTTCAGAACTGCTGTGACTTTTGATCACCTGCCTGGTTCCCGTCACAAGATGGCAAACACAGCTAAATCCTACCTCACCCATCTCAATTCATTCATATTAAGTATCAGTCAAATGATTGAACGCATGGAGAATATGTGGTTTCATGACCTCGAGCTGGTTAACAAAAACAAAGGCAAAAACGGAATTGCAGACAGAGAGAGTCCAATAATCTCAAGTTTAACAATCTAGTTCAAACAACTGCTTTTATTTTTTATTTGGATGTAGTTAAAGACAATAACTTTTTCACACATTTAGCCTCAATGCACCAGAACAAGCTTCAAAAGCAGACAAACTCAATACATCTGGACATGTATAATGTAGTTTCTCACTAACTGAAAATGTCCTGGCATTTACTGCTATTGCACATTAGAATGTAAATGTATGTTTCTAAAATAAGCAAAATTAGATTTTTTTGGAATATGGTGTCAGCATACGTGAAGCTGACTCACACTCATAAACATTCAAGAATGAGTATAAGTGTAAAAATATGTAATACTGTAGAAACACCAAAAATGGGATGAATGAATCTAATCAAATTAAGTTTGACTACTTTGATACATCCAATGCTTCAACTCTCATTACAAAACCTAGTATCTCCTCAATTGGTGAGAAGGAATAAACAGCTCTTGATGTATGTAAAGGAAACAAGACTGCATTCCAAATCAGATCATTTCCATTGGCCAGTTTCTTCACGCACATTGTGGCTGTTGAGGCCTTCTACACATTTACATTTACAGAACTTATCCAGCCTAATCCACTGTTACTTGTAGCCCACAAGAAATCACACTCCCTCAACTAGTACACCTTTAACCAAGAGCAGCTAGAAATTCAGCCAGAGATGAAATTAGTCCTCTACCATGGCCCTGTCAGATCACAAACACAGAGTACAGTTCTCTAAACTACAGAAAATACGTGAAACCCTTCTATGAGCTTTCAGAGGTCCTGTCAATGCAATTTCACATTCTATTGCTTCTTCGCAGGGAGGTCAGGGCCTACGTGACCTGTATGTCTAAAGCCGAGGCCAGATTATGACCGCATTGAGCTGCATGTATGGGACCGCATGCACATGGGCCTGAAATGTCAATGGTTTAAGAGGGCCCACCCTCCTCCGTGTGCAAGCTTTCCTGTTCCCCTCCCATTCCCAGCCTCTCTGTTTGGCACGGATATCCCCAGGAAAAGGCAACATGGATCGTGATGTCAGCAGCTCTAGAACAGCGGCCCTCCTCGGTGGGAATTTAAAGGAATAGCACCTGCAGCTGAGGGGCTGAGTGCATTTCATGAGCGTGGGGGTATTAACTGTACAGATTAACCTTAAGGGTGACATGCGAGGCGTTGCGTAATTGGCCTCTTGCTTAACAGAGCTACCTGCAAGCTACTTTTAGAGAAGGATATGTCTTGAGGTGCATGGAGCAAAGCTGTATTTAAGCCCACAGTTCCCACGCCACTTCACATGACTCACATGCAAGCAGATGTTTTTCAAAGATAGGGTTTCACATCAGTTTAACCTTTGCTGAGACAGTGTTTCTACTTTCTCAGACACAAACGTCTTTGTCCCATCCCATCGAATACACTGACTTGCGCAATGCTATATGCAAGTAACACCACACCTACATCTAAATGTAACCTTAACCTTAACTTTAGTAACCTAAAGTGGTCTTCCTGCTCTTTTATCCAATAATACAAGTTGCATTTGTGGTGAAAACAAGAGGGCAGTCATAATATCCTTAGAACTACAGTTTTCTCAATACAAGGCTCCCCTCCAAGCCCCCTCCCAGGGCGCACACACACGCACACACACACACACACACACTCACACACACGCACAGATTCATTTAGTTTTTTCCAAGACTGAAAATAATTGTACTGTTCAAGTAAAATCTTGTACACTTTGTCTTGTTTGCAGTGTTGGAGATAAAGCAAGTACGTTTAAGGTAAAGCAATAACAATAATGCATTACAGTACACATTTTAATTACAGCTTAAATTCCCCCCACCCAAAAAAAAAGGTCCACTGGGAGAGTCAGGGTCTTGGTCTCAAAACCAATTTCTAACCCAATGGGACTAATAAAGTTAAGTTCCTATCAAAGTAAAGTTACAGACTTAATAAGATTAACAGCAGTTACTTAGGTAACTCACTAAATAAACTAAATAAATCACATATTAAAATCCTTTATATGGATATTCATGTATCACTTCTTATTTGTGTGTTTGTGTGTGTGTGTGTGTGTGTGTGTGTGTGTGTGTGTGTGTGTGAACCACCTGTCACAGCTGACTGTGTGAATGTGAATATTAGTGTGGAAACATCCCGCTGCTATTAAATAATGAAGCATAAAGAACTGAGGAAGAAAGTGCCTCAAACAGGCCAGACTCCATCTTCACTCACAAACAGTTCTGTATTTGTCCTGCAAAAAGAAAAATCTGTCTGACTGAACGAATCCAGTCCTGTAGGACTGGCGTCTGGCACAGTTTAGTAGTTCCCTTCCTCAAACTCACTAATTAAACCTGGCAATTAACAGGTGGGTTGAATCATGTGTGTTTGAGTTGGGAATGTATATAAGAGATGAAGTCAGTTTATTTTAATTTGGATAACGAACTGATACGCTGATCCTCATGCGACTCATGCATGTTTAAAGATCTTAACAGTCTTTGTGGACATGTTACCCTCACACAGGATCTGTATGAGCATTTAGCTGCTCTAGCTGTATGTTTCCACGCTTTTATTTTGTTGGTAGAAATAGCGTTTAAGTAGAAATTAATGTTTAAGTAGAAAGTGTCCTGACTTTACCTCCCGATTCGGAAACAGTTATGTACAAGATATTAGGGAACTAAAGAGAGGGATCCAGAACGCTACACTAGATGAGCTCTGCTGTCTCTAGGATATTTTTTACACCAGAAGAGGCAGGAGCAGTAACTGGCTGTCTGAACTGCTGAGATCAGGCAGACGGTTCAGGAATATAATGGCCAGGACAGAGGGGCTCAGGAGGAGCTTAGATCCTCAGAACATAAAACTCTTAACCAGGACACGACACGCAACTTTAAACCATTCATTTTAACTGAACTCTCTACCTCACTGTATCGCATCATCCGACTGTTGTCTATTTACTGTCCACACATCGACCAGGAACTGCATATTGTATTCGGTTTTGTTTTGCACACTGTACAGATCGTAGCGTTTTTAATATTTATTTCGTTGGATATTTTTGTAAATTTTTATTATCACATCTTTGGCAATTTCTTTAAAATTGTAATTAAATAATGACTCATTTTACTACTTTTTGTAGAACTATTTATGTGACAAATAAAGAATCTTGAATCTTAAACTGTGGCAGCAGAACATTCACAGTGTCGTTTCATTTCATTGGGCTATTTTTGACTTTAATGGATATTGTTGATTTAGTGCTACAGCATTTGAATGATTAAGGTGATCCTAAATGTGGTTCCACGGTGTTAGAGAACGGAGAGTTTGACAATAGCGTCCTCTGCTGGCAAGAAGCAACAACGCAGGACAGCCGACAACATTATAACATTTTATTCTTTCAGTCCAGAGGACAGAGCGAAACAACAGCACCAGTGAAGTGTACAGGAAACAACATAACTACAATCAACCCTAATACTGTCAGTATGAATGCTGAGGAATACCAGCTGTAATCATTTTATCATGGTAAAAATAAAAACAACAATGACAACAGTAGATCAGTAGATACGGAACATCACGATGGCATCTAGACATGAAGAGAAAAGTCTTCCCAAGTCTTCTGCCACAGAGTAGCGCCTCCACTATGCAATCGCTTCTGTTGTGTTTCTGGTGGGACGGTAGAAAGTTTTTGGCAAAAAGTTGTAAAGCTTCTTTCACTTATACATTTTTTAATATGCGTATATATATATATACAGGAAAAATATGATATAAAGCAGAACCGTAGTGGAAGCGGATCTCTTACTGTGTACCAACACGACCATCACAACTGATGATCTTAAACACATTAAGAAGGCAAGAAATTCCGCTAATGAACTCTTGATGAAGAACACCTGTTAATTAAACACCATTCGATTCCTCATAAATCCGATCTAACATATGTGTGTGTATGTGTGTGTGTGTGTGTGTGTATATATATATATATGATCTAATCAGAACAATCGATGATCTTTTCAATATAAATCTACATTTTAGCCAATGATAAAAACAAAGGAAAACTTGAAAAAGAAGGTTTGACTGGTAGTGTATATACATATGCCCCATTCTTACCTTGGTTCTGGAAAACGACATGGATCTTTAGAAAAGAAGGAAGGAAAAAAAAAAGTGTTATATCTTGATCAAGGTATGCAGGGACAACAGAAACTTTTTGAAACGTGTACAAAAATTCAAAGAATTGTGGATTGAGGTTCAAACTGCCCTTTTTGACCCTGACAGGTGGTCAGCCATCGGACCACAAATCAAAATAATAAGCTTTGCAAAAGCAACACAGGAGCTGACCACAGTTCAGCTGGAAAAGGACAACTTCCACCTCCACATCCACCTCCAATTTCTGTTTATTCTGAGTGTGGACAGCATTATATTTGCTCTGTAAACAGCATAAGTCTAATGTCTTATTTACTTTGCAGACTTACCCAGAAAAGCTGGCGTTACGATGCTTTCTGCAGAAAAGCCCAAAGACAAAACATACGCTCTGAATTTTTCTACCACCTCTGGTCTGAGGCTTGGGGTTCGGCCTACAGCAGATAAATGGTGAGATTCAATTCACATTATGTTTCTAACGTTTTGACAAAATGTTCTGCAAATCAGTTTCAGAATAAATGAAGAACATGGCAACAATAAATGGGAACCAGTACGAAGCAAAAAGACACAACTATTAAAGACAGCACAACACATGAAACTTTACAGAATACACACACACACACACACACACACACACACACACACACACACACACACACACACACACACACACACACAC
>JBBMFX010000037.1:7055738-7068805 GCA_037832545.1 Rhabdalestes septentrionalis | reverse complement strand
ATGGGCCAACATTTCTAAAGAATTCTTTCAGCACCTTGTTGAATCAATGCCACGTAGAATTAAGGCAGTTCTGAAGGCGAAAGGTGTTCCTAATAATACTTTAGGTGAGTGTATTCTTCACTTAAAAACACTGAAATCAGGTAGCTTTTTAGTTCGTTAAAAACTACAGAAGTAAACTTAAGACACCAAATATTTGTTAGTTTATGTTATATTTGGGGTTGATTATTTGGCAAACCATTCCTTTAAAGTTTAAAACCATTATGTATTAAGCGTCATCAAAGTTGTAGAAACTGTTCTGATACAGCATTATATGTGTCACCATTTGAAAGAGAGAGAAAAAACAAATATTATGCAAAAACATTTACATGACTGCTTGAAAAAAGAAATAAGTAGTGGATTTGGGGTTGACATTATTTTTTTGCTATAGTACTTAATAGGACATATGTTACATATGTTAACTGGTACGCACCAAAATAAAAATAAAAAAAGGTTCTCTTTATCTCGTTCGTGGGCTGGGGCGGTATGAAGTTACTCAAATTAGGTATGCTTTTGCTTTGTGAAGACTGGCATGCATTTGTGTACCACTGACATCAATACATACTCAAGTACCACTTATGTCAACCCCTGATTATAATCTAACAGTAATAATGATGACTATAATAATAATGACTATAACAATATGCTAATGATAATTACAACAAAAATAATTACGACAACAACAAACAACAACAACAGAAATAATAATAATAATAATAATAATAATAATAATAATAATAATAATAATAATAATAATAATAATAATAATAATAATAAACTGTACTTGATGGTGTCTAAATATATTTAAACTGCAACCCCAAAAAAAGATTAGGAATCACATATAAAAAAGTGTAAAGTGTGAAGTTTAAAGTAAACCAGTGTAAAGCAGCATGAATCCGAGATTTGTCATGTTTTGTCTGGTCAACTTAATTTAATTTGTTAATGTACCTGCATTCCTGCATTTAAGCCTGCAACACATTCCAAATAAACATCGCTTACCTCTACAAGGGTTGTTGATTACCATTGTACTATGCACTTTTACACTATTCTATGCTTTGTTGTCTAGAAGCATGGCATGTTGCAATCTTTCATGACCTGATCACTGTTTGCTCTTGAAACTGACAACAACTTTGTCTAGCGACCCAGTTTACTTCACTTACTAAGTCATAAAAACTACTGTTGACATAAAACATGGACATAACGTCCGTGACTATTGCTTCTCATTACAGTTACATAGACACATTCACATAATGGATTGACTCTCTCACACATGCACTGATCTCATGCTGTAGGCTGTTCTCAGTACAGCTCATATCACTCACCTGCTCCAGATCAAAATCCTGCTGTGGCTGAACATCAGGACAGTGAAGACAGTGTGTCCACAGCACGATGCTCCACAAAAGCGCCACAGCCAGAATCATGTTGGGTTGTAATCCACAGACTGTGTGTAAAAGCAAAGCTCATATGGCAAAGTGCAGATGGGGCCAGAGTAAACGGGCTGTTCCGTTTACTCTGGCCTCCTTAGTGCAGGCCAGGCCCCCAAATACCAGTGTGGGTCTGCTACTGTAAACGTGAAACTTGAGGAACAGCACATTCTCTAAAATGCGTCTAGACAAGTAGTGATACAGATACAGATCTGGGCCGAGTCCTTTCGGGAATACACTGCAAAACAGGCTTTTACTGAGATTGCAGTCGTTGTCACACCCTCCACCAGATGACTGTCTGTCTATGGCTTTAATCCAGCAGAGTTGGTTATTTAGTGGTTTAAATAAATGGGGTAATTGCAGAGGTTAACTGCCAGGTTTAGACGGCCCTGGTCTCTGTCCATAAATGATCAGAACTGGACAAACTAGGAGTAACAATTAGAAGTCTAGGCAATCCCTAGTTCAGTGTAAAAAGGGCCCTCGGACTCCTGGTGTTGAAACTCATGGGTATTCAGGCCAAATTAATTACATACTTCAATTACAAGCCTATTTTATATGATCAGCTTGGATGACATAATAAGTGAAGAAGCAAATTACACTGCATTTTTTATTTCTGTTATCTTTGTATGTTGTATCGTTTCATTCAAGGAAGGTTTGTATAGAGACCCCATTCAACTTTTGTTTTCTCCCCTGCGGCCCATTACATCAATGAACACCATTGAGCTGCTCTCCTCTACTTTTGCACACATTACCTCAGATTCTAAGGCTATGTTAGTCCAATTAAGCGCTTGTTAAATTCTCTAGTCTTTAAACAATGCCTCTTTGGCAAATATTTCGCTGACCTCTCTGGAAAACACAAGCTGCAGCATGCTTTCCACAAACCAGCTGAGACTGGAAAATGTCATGGAGAAATGGAATACGAGAAGTGAAAGCAGGCTGAAATGATGTGAGAAAGGAAATCCAAAAATAAACAAAAACACGATCAGAGAAATATACAATGGGACCATATAGTTGGAAACAGCACCATACAAAAAATGCTTGGACTTGAAATCATTCAGATTAAAGCACGGGGATGGTAGAAATAATGTTAATTCAACAGGAGAAAGCCAATTTTAGGAACTATAATAAAGTCACAATAAGTTTACAAAAACCACAATAAGCTCCTGTTCACAAAATTATAAATCCTTTCATGTAGTTGAAACAATAACTCAGGGCAGGGGCGTAGCACATGGGGGCAGGGAGGGGGGGATATTCAACACCCCTACTTTTGCTAAAATGTGATAACCCCCCACCCCCACCACAAACATGTCCATCCACAACTTAAAGCCATTCATCAGACCAGGCTAACTTCAATTTTCTGTTGTAGGACCTGGCCAGTAGACAGTAGCCCCATATGCAGCAAACAGTGACACACTGCATGTTCTTATATTTTCATCACCCCTTATACAGCAGCTATCATAATGAAAATCACTACTATTAATTGACCTGTCAGTGGTTTTAATGTTGTGGCTGTTCGGTGTAACTCAGCCCTTTTGCAATAGATTAATGGTGCTTTCAGCTGTGCTGCAATGAGTGTGTTGGTATGAAGATGATTTAAGAGCATTCACAGTTTTAATACACCCGGATGGCCTAGTGGTTAGGGCATGGCCCTACAATTAGTGGGTTGGGGTTCAAATCCCAACTGCAGGAGTCACTCCTAAAGTACCCTTGAGCAACAATTTCACTGTGTTGTACTTGTATGACTATGCATGACAAATAAAGAATCTTCTTCCTATTAGCCCTCTATGACTTTGTTGCTCATATAGAGAAAACAAAAAAGGGGATTTTTTAACAGAAGACATATTAGACAGATAATATAATCTGCACGTCTTCACACACATTCAGCCAAAAACAGTGATCTACAATGAAATTGCGCTTTATTCAAAAGTCAAAACCAGTACATAGTGTAAAGTCAAATGGCAAAAAGAGAAAAAGAACATCACTAAAAAAAAAATCTGAAACAAAACTTCACATGTCCGATTTGCTTGTTCTTCTTAGGTGTGTGTAAACGTATGCATTTGGTTTTGGTTGAGTAAGTAGCTTATTAATTCTGTATTTTAATCTTATCAAGCACAAGTGTGACTCAAAGTGGTCTAATCAAGTTCCTTCATTGAAATCATCATAAAGGAAAACACAGTAACTCTTGTATGGCACCTTGTCAGTGTTGCGTATAAACATTATACAGAACAGTCTTTTGTACAACATGCATTCCTGCTATTAAACTTCAGTCAAGATATTCATGCGTGTCTTTACAATTAGAAAAACTTCAATGTCTTAATCAGGAGTTCACTTTTTTTTCTTGTTTGAAGAAAAGATTTAAAACAACTTGTGTCAACTAATAAAAACAACTATTTACAACATTTTTTAAGTACCTTCGTACGAAGACCAATTACCTAAATCGGATTTGTTGCTGACTGATGAGGACACTTCAGATTTAGCTGAGATTTAGCGAGCTCTTTTGAAATGGGCCTGAATCTGCTCCAGTGTTTTGCCTTTGGTCTCTGGGACAAAGAAGACTGTAAAGACGACATTGAAGGCACAGAGGACCGAGAACATCCAGAACGTTCCTGCACTGGTTATGAGATCCTGTGGAAATACAATTTAACGATTACCATCTCAAAAACATGGTACATGTTCACTCAAAAGCAGAATAACTCAGACTGAGCCTGATTTGTGGTTTACATAGACTGTTACAGTTAATTACACTGATCATTCACTGCTCTAACAGCAATGCTCTTGTAAGTTAAGTTTAAACTGGAACCTCTGTTTGTCAAATGTGTAATAACAGCATTGAGAGCCTTCTTACCATAAGATTCTGGAAAGTCTTGGTGACGATAAAGGCACAGGTCCAGTTGGTGAGGACACAAGCAGCACTGCCTGGCCCTCGCGCTTTGGTAGGAAAGATCTCAGACATCACTAGCCATGGTGTTGGTCCCCAGCCTAGCGCAAAGCCTAAGGAACACATGCAAAAATATTATTTTATCAAAATAACAGTAATTGAATGCTATTTTAACATTACAAAACTGGACTTTTCTTCAGAAACTAACAATCTCAACATGTTTTAGTGACACCTGATTCAAGTAACAATTTACCCAAGTCTGGTACTTATATGGATAGTAAACAAAAGTAATTATCACAATGCAGTGAGCTTCTTGTGCATTCAACTCATAAATATAAATGATATGACTAGGAGGCCAAATGTGTTCATTGCTGCAGAGAAATGTTATATTTTGAAAACAACTGCATTGATTGATGTAGATGTGAAAAAAACATGGTCAAGTTCAATTTTCAGCTTTAACTTTATATTATTATGCTTGCTATATTGCTGAGTGACTTGTTTTCTCTCGTCAATCACATTTCATTGCAATGTTATCCCTGTGCTAACTTGCATATGACAAATAAAGCTGAAAAACTTTTTTTCACATCTATATCATTCAACAAGGTGACTGGCAAATTGACTTAACTGTGAAATAAAACACACATATTACCGCATCTTGCATTTTCACACATACGTACACTTCTCTAAAAGTGATGCTGAACACTTCAACTCTAAACCAACTCGTACAGATGTCCCCAGTATAATAAATTTATTAGCTATATATGAAATTGCCCATTTGTGACAAGTGAACACACCAAAGCACATAGTGTGATTAGCACCACATTTTTCTGTTTTTAACCCATTCACCAAGTGAAGGAGTGTGTCGCCAGGAACACAGCATGGGGACGGTCCTTTGCTCAAATATGCGTTAATGGTGCCACTAGCAGTCCTGAGGTTCAGACCTATGACCTTCTGACCACCGGGGCAATCTAAATGTCAGAAATGTCCCTTTACATTGGTCAGTAAGATAACTTAAAAGACTTCAAAACCCATATAAACGGAGATGATGCCACAGCCTTCCTATGAGACATCTAAGACAGGTCAGTATTAATACAAAAAAGTTATTATGTTAGTCCCTAAGCAGAATTATACAAACCTGCAATAAAAATGGCCATGCTAGTAAGTGCCAGCCAAGACAGATTAGTGTCCTGAGCTCCCATGAATGCGCTCGTCAGGGTGGAGTTAGTTTGCTTCAGTGCGGACAGTTTGAAGTAAATCCCAAACGCTGCTTCACTAATACACATGGCGACACCTGTGAAAAAAATAGAACATGATTGCAGATCTGGTAATTAACCCTGGTTTTTATTTGGCTTTATTTATCACTAGTGAAGGACACATGAGGAAGATGAACCTGATAAGATGAGGAGCACTTTTCTTCCAGCTCGGTCCATGATTCCTGTAGCGATTGTTGTGAAGATCACCTGAGTGGCAGCCACGATGACTGTAGCAACACTGCCGTTCTGAGACACAGCAACAAACATTACAAAATATGTTGGAAGTCACAATAGCATGTATTTCTATGCACACTATACAGGCCAAACATTAGTTTAGACTGTTACAGTATATTATAGCACAGTATATTCATTTAACAATTTGGTAATAGCTTGTATAAATAAAGACTTTACCTTAGATATCTTTACCTTAAATATCTTATTGAAAAATGCATCCTACCTCGAAGTGCGCTTGCTCAAATATGTTCTCTGCATAAAACATGATGGCATTGATGCCAGTGGCCTGCTGCAAAAGCATCATCATGATGCCCACTCCTAATGGCTTATAGACTCCAGGGTCTTTTAGATCAGCCAAGGTAAAGTCGGTTTCCTGTAATTAAATGCACTACATTCAGCTAAACACACATCTAGAGCAGCAACACAAGCACACAGCAGTAGACAAATATGTCCTATATTCAGATTTATTTATTTTATATTGCTTAATATACATATTTCAGAAAATCAACTGGTTGGTCAGTTAAAATAGCTTAATTTTGACGAGCTCTAAATAAAATGCCTATTAATAGTCTGGTGACACCAGGTCTGCTTTTCCAATTGGCCTGGTTCAAAATGTCTGTAAAATAGTAATATAATTGAGCCATATATGCCAATACTTTCTGTTAATTTTTGAAGGTTTCACTGATATAATGACAGCCATTTTCACCTTCCCGTTCTAAATGTGGTTTGAGTGAAGCTCCAGATGAGACAGAATCCTGAAGATTTACTGCTTCAGTTGTCTTTTTATATATTTGCCTGTGGACTGAACCAGAGTCTGCAAAGAATTACAGCTGAATTCTGAACTCCTATTTATCACCACCTTGAAAAATGTTATCAACTGTATACTGAGAAATGTCTTTTCTGCAATGCTGTGTCTGGGATTTATTGTCCCCAGATATACAATGCCAAAGGGAAAACTGGCAGATATAAACACAAACATGTTTTCCCTTGTCTTAGTCACTCTAGAATTGTCCTTTTATTTTTATGTGGTCATCTAAATAGGGCAAAAGTGCACAATACTTTAGAATTAATCTTAAATATCTCTTACACTTTAGATTTATGTCACAAGCAACAAGTAAAACAAGCTCCATATGAACTGACTCAGAAGAAAGTCGCAAGCTGACGAAGTGTGGGGTGTGGCATTATTTCCACAGGTAGTACTTTTGTTCCCTCTGTCTTTCAGGTTTTGAAATGAAAAAAAAAAGAGATCTGAACAGCGTTTATTTTAAATACGTTGAGATGTTGCATACCAACTAAGAAGACACAGATATAATAAAACCATTTTGTAAAGCTACCTGTAAAGCTATACGCAGAACTTTTGGACAAGCCTTAATCACGCAGCACCTTCACAGCCTACCTCATTTTGAGAGGCCTCCTCGATCCTGCCACACTCCCACTCTACTGGAGCGTTCGGCCCTCTGAGGAATCGCAGCACCTCCAAGGCCTCCCTCCTCTTCCCCCGAGACAGGAGGTAGCGGGGAGTCTCGGGCATAAAGCACATTAGCAGCAGCATCACGGTCGGGGGGATAGAGCAAGTGATAGCAAGCCAGCGCCAGTCCAGGAACAGACCTGAGAGACAATCACAAGGAGCTGTTCAGAGCAACAGACTTCTCCTCAGCATCATTGACATTTTATTCAAAAATAGTCATCATATCAAGTGAAAAGACAAACACAGTATGCTGGCTATTGTTTGGGGTGATTTGTGTTGAGCTGAAACAGACTGAAAGACCAGGCACGTAAACTAAGGCACAGTTTGTTGCTTACACAACATCTCCCTTGAGCACAGTAGAACAATATGTCATCCCAAAAAGCGTATCTAACCAGAGCCACTGCGTTCCAGAGCAAGATTAGTGTATTGAGCTAGTGTCGTGGCATATAGACAGCCTTATTAAATGAGTTCCTCTGTCCTATATTTGGAGAGAACTACAGCAGGACAGCCTTTCAGACTCCCAACTCCATTACAATGAATGAACAGTCTATTTCTGAGGAATTCTGAACAGATAAATGAATGGCAAGAATTGTACATTTATATCCAGTTAAAGGAAATGTTAGACAGGTTAGTGATGTATAAAGCCTTACTGATTCATTTGACTTGCATGCAACTGAACTAGTTCATTGTTTTTATTTACTTTCTGAAAACGTATTCAAAACTCAAATTTCACATTAAAAATCATACTGATGGTGAAATACTTATTGTGGTGCCATGCCCAACCATGAGGATTACATTTGTATTTTTTCACAGTGGAATTCAAGTACAAATGTTTATTGAGTTTAAATATGATGAAAATATTGTGAATAAAATGTGAAATTAAAAGTGAATTACATAACTGTGTTATTAGCCACAGTTATAAGAGTGATATCTGCTACAAATCAGGCGACACTCTGTCAATTCAGACCACTTTGAGAAAGCTTTCCTTCTGTAAATTTGAATGGGGCAGTGTATAAAAATAAATATGCTACCAGCTATGTAGGCTCCCATGATTCCCGTCACTACCATGAGCTGCACACAGGACCCCAATGTTCCTCTTGCGCGCGCGTGAGCCATTTCTGAGATGTAGAGCTGGAGCAACGACAACAACAAAAAAAGAAAAATGCTGAGAACAAATCATTAAAGGCATACCCTGCCGGAAAATGTGGCTAACTTTGAGGATTACTTGCCAAAGTCTCTACTAGCCATCATTCAGCATTAACAACATGAATGCAAAGTAGCAAGCACAGCATTCTGATTAACAGAGCTTTGGTAAGGACATAAGCCAATGGCCTAAAACCAGGGCTCTTAAAGCACCAGGCCCAGAGTTTATATCTTTACTGTCCAATTTACATTCTTACTGTCCAATAGCTCTAAACCAAGTCCCTGACCTTGACACTGTTTACAAACCAATGTGTCCAGAGGCTTTATATACAGTCCCCTCAGGCTATGCACAAGCAATCAAGCAAATTCAAGAGTCTCTTTAAACAGATGTTTAACAGATTTTATTGTTTTATTTCCAAAACTACACTTAGCTGAATTCTAGCTGTGTGCCAGTGGCAGCCTCAAGCACTGAAATAAACCATAACTGTGACAACAAGACGCTTTTTAGCTATGCTTGAATGTTATCATCTCATTGGTCTGGGCGTGAAATAGCTCTATCATTGGATAACTTACAGGCACAACGAGAGAGGTCACTCCACTGGCTACACCCGTAAGCACCCTTCCCACATACAGCATCCAGTGGTTCTGAGCAGCGATGATGATGGTGAACCCAGAGATGAAGGGCAAAGCACAGAACATGAGGCTCAGCTTCCGTCCAATCTTCTCCACCAGCCATCCTCCCACCAAACCGCCGAGACCCGCTCCAAGCGTCACCACAGACTGCAAGCGACATTTTAAGTTAGACATTGGAAGCGTTCACTTGAATGAAGCAGAAACTCAAGATTTTTTTTTTGTTCAGATCAAAGCACTTATCAAAGCTTAAAAACCCTGAACTATTTGACTTTGAATATGTGCCTTTGTTCCATAGAATCAGTGGGGAAGTTCATACCCCAAACCAGGAGGCCTCTTCCGCGGTGAGCTTCAGGTTCTGATTGGTGCTTTTCTGCAGGTCTGGGATGGCGGGGGAACTGAAGCCGAGTACGAAACCGAAACTGAGAGGACCCAGAACAGCTGCCAAGGTGGCCAGGTACAACTTCCCATTCTTTACTTTGCTGAAAAATGAAAATGTAGGAGACGTTTAAGCTTCTCATGACCTAGACAACTCAAGACACATTGACAAAAGAAAACTAAAACCACATACTTCCAAACGGTATAGTGCGTGAAATCTGTATGCCGTCTGAAATAATTAGTACAGTATGGATAGTATGGTATGGTTTCTCAAGGCATATCAGTAAGCATGGAATTATTTACAGCCTCCTTCCAAAAAAATAAAGAAAAAAAGCGTGCTAGACAGAACTATTTAGAGAAAATAGGAATTTGCACACGTGCGGCCGGCCTGTTGGCAGCTTCGCTCCAGTGCCGTCATTCGTGGGATGCAGGTGTGTAAAGATGTTGAAAAGTTCGAGGCAGTTTGGAAAGCTTGATGAAAGATGACATTGGCGCAGAAATGGCAGATGATGTTTAAGCATTCCCAGGAGCTCAAACCATTATTTGGATTTTCTTTTCTGCATTTTTAGCACATGTAACTTCTCCTCTGTATTTTTCCACACTCTCTGCTGCTAGAGTACAGTACTTGTCAACATTCATCAAGACTGTACCTACTGTTGACTGCGCTAAATCAATTGATCTGTTGCTCTGGTGTTTTGTCTTTTTTGCACACATTTATTTTCCTGTCTGCACTTGGGGTCTTATGGTCTGTCCTGTTTTTTTTCTTCCCTGGTCCTGGAGGCACGTTTTTTCAATTCACTGTGTACTGTGTGTATATGGTCAAAATGACAATAAAACCTACATGACTACTACTTGATTATCTTTGATATTCTCTGTATGCACAAATATAACCACAGAAAAGTTCCAAAAATGGCACCATTCTTCTCCACCTTCCTTCAAACTTCAGACCTTTGTTTCCCTTTCAAGTTTCTTTTGTTGATTTTCTAAGTTTTCTTTTTTTTTCTTCAATTATTTTACTCTACTTTTCAATCTACTTCTGAAAAGCACAGTTGCTTTTTTTATTCTATTACTGTAAAAGGTAAAGTAATGTGTCCACTTATAGTCACAAGTGAGCACACCACAGCACACAGCTTGAACAATGTGAAATTGTTCTCCGCATTTGGCCCATTCAGCAGTGGGCAGCCAGGAACACAGCGCCCTGGGAGCAGTGTGTGGGGACGGTACATTGTTCAAGGGTACCTCAGTAGTGCCACTAGCAGTCCTGGGATCCGAACCCACAGCCTTCTGATCCCCTAACCATCAAACAATCGGCATATTGAACGACCTCTGGTGTGTGACAATGTGCTATATCACTACATTTGACCACTTATTATTTCAACCCTTACTGTTTTTTAACTTACCCCAGGTAGGTCTCCTGTTCTGCCCAGTCCTCTTCTACTGATTGTTCTCGACTCTCTTCCAGAAGGGGTCTGGACTCTTCTTCATGATCCATGGCAGACGTCCTTCACAGACTCATTCAAGCAGCACAAGAAACCACTCAAAATCCTCCTATTTCTTAATTAAAGCTGCTTTGAAAGGCGATTGCATAACTTCTGTACATACAGCTGAAGACCCCCTTCCCAATCATCCCGTGTGCAACCGGTAACACTGGCTGCACACGGAGCAGCTCGTGTTTTTGTCACCTGATAAACATGCTGCGAACAATAAAGTCAAATTCTCTCAGTTTTTCAAAATAAAAGCCACCTGACGTTTCTGTATGACGTTCTGTACGATTTAAACCGCCTCTCTTCATTAATCTTCATTAATAAGATCTTTTTCTGGTTTTCTTTTTTTCGCTTATTTGCTGTACTGCACATTAAGTAAAAATAATTTATTTATAACGGAAAATGCACCATTTCGTTTTCCTGATTACTTTGTGTTTCCATGGTTACTGTGTGTAGAGTGATTGTTAGTGGGTTTGTTTTGATTTTGCATTTGCTTAAACCAGAGCTAGTTTTTATACAAAAGCTATGTGTTTCCACTTCTAATGTTTATATGTTTATTTTTTGAGTGATAAACTGAAAATGAAGTCAAACTTATGAGACGAGTTCTGTCTGTCAACATGAGTGCACAATACTTTTCCGAGGTTTGTAATACATTTTTTACATGGCACACTTGCGGTCCCTTAAGGAAACGACTTTTTAGTATTTAAAATTCTTAATTAATCGAATAATTTTAATTGTGCTTAATTTCACATTTTAAATTATAAAGATCTTTTTTTTCATTTTTTTTTCATTAAAGATCTTATAAATATGTTTTGTCTTCTAAAAACGGTGTAAGGAAAATACTACATCATTTTAGAGTAATGAATCAAAAAAGGTTACAGTAAGAAGTGAATGAAAATGCAGTTTATAATGCATTTTCAATAACATTCACCATTTGTTGCTTATCTTCTCAGTAAGTATTCAGAGCTTAGTTTGTCAGTCTATCTAACAAGCATCATCTGTACGGAAGCACAGGCTCTGTAGATAAAAAAACAGGCAAATTTACACCAGCTAAGGGTCTGTATATGTGTCTTACTAGTAGGCTGACACTGTGAATCTCAATTGCAAGTATGGGATTAAATATGTGTGTGTTTTGTGTTGTTCATTACACCCCTTCAAAATGTCAAACCCACAAAGCATGCAATTATGTAATATGCACCATCATATGTATATATCCTTTTTTCTTTAAGGTGGATGCCACTGGATCAGACTCAGTGAACCCATCTCTAGAGGCTGCTTCTGGATCACACCCATATTTAGAGGCAGCCTCAGGATCAGACGCATCTCAGGAGGCAGCCTCAGGATCAGACCCATCTCAGGAGGCAGCCTCAGGATCAGACCCATCTCAGGAGGCAGCCTCAGGATTAGACCCATCTCGAGAGGCTTCTATACAAAAATTATTTGGTTCCAGCACCGTTCTCCTATCCCTGGGGTTAAAACAAGGCAGACCAGATTTACGCGGCAGCCTTATAATAAAGGATAAAGCAACCATACAGTAAGGCTTTGTTTTCAAACATAGTTTCAGTTCATTCGAACACTTGTTGACCTGACTCATTGTGTCTTGCAGTTACCAAGCTGGTGTGGAGGCTGCATCACAGTTGCAGTTTGAGAGGGCTATCACGTGTTTCTACAAAGCCATATTTTTGCAGCCAAAGCAGGTAGAGGAAAATATATTAGTATTGTGTATTCCTTTGTGTAGGGCTTCACGATATGGATGGAATATTAGTATTGCAATTATACTGTGACATATTGATATTGCAATATATTTCGGTATATTAAAGGGCCCTTACCATCAAATGTTATTTATAAGGGATGAGAATAGGTTGGAAAATGCTCACAGAAGAATGAATTGTGGTGGTGCGCAATTGTATTTGTAGTGTTCAAACGCACATAAATGCCTAAGTAAAAACAGATATTATAGTTCCTTTAAGAACACATTGGCAAATCAGTGTTTTAATGGATAAAAATTAGGAGTGTGACGAGATCTCGTGGTACGAGATCTCGCGAGATCAGATTTGTCTCACGAGATACGTCTGGTCTCGCAAGACCCAAATTATGTCCTTTTCCCTTCAAGGTTTCAGTAAATAGCAGTGCAAATGA
>JBBMFX010000037.1:7039861-7055638 GCA_037832545.1 Rhabdalestes septentrionalis | reverse complement strand
CATCTAATGTCTCTTGTCTTTACAGGCTCAGCTCTATGTAGAGAGGGCAGAGGTATATCTTCAGCTGTGTGACTTCAAGTCTGCAGCCTTAGACTACGAGCGCGCCTGCTACCTGGATCCAACGGCCAAGACCTACTCCGATCGCCTTGCATTCATTTATTATATGCAGGTAACAATGATGAATTAGTGGTCTGATACTCTTCTTTTCAAATGGAAATATAGACATACAGTCCTGTCCAGAGGTCTTAGGCACGGATGAAGTTCACCAGTAAGCATAAATTGTAAAACACAGTAATAGGAAACAGTAAGTTATTAATAATATCTTGTTCAGAAAAACAAATATTTTGTTCCTGACTTCTTGCTGCATTGCTACCTTTACTCAGATGTGTTAAATTGCATCATTGTTTATTCATTTGATGTTATGAAAATGGAAATGATTGTTATCACACAGACACACAAAATCGTGAGGTAGTATTTTTTTTAAATATTAACATGCAAATCTCAGATAACTCAAGACTTTGTCTTGGATAAATTATCACATGCTGGTGTGTAAGATACGTTTAATGTTTTAAATGTGAAACATTTCTTCTTCTTTTTTTTTGGTCATATACACCAACAAGGGCCAGTGCCTGTGTGACCAGGGGATGTTCTTAGAGGCACTGGAATCTTTTGCCAAAGCATCTGAACAGAAACCCGAATTTAAACCTTATCATATGAGAAGGTCAGTACAAACCTTATATTTTAGAGGCATGTAAATTATTGCATTGGGTCTCTCTGATCACAACTAGTTCGTAGTGGAATGCATGGAAGGGTCAGTTTCGGTTACAAAACAGGCAGGTAAGTTATGGATCCAGTTGAAAATATTTGTGTCTCATAAATTCAGTAAGATCCTGAAAGTTCAGCAAGGACAAATCCTGTCCTTTGTCATGTGTACAGTGCGTTTCACAAACAGTTTAAACTGGCCATTATTTTAAACTGGTCTTCAGACATACCAACTACATGCAGAAACACTCTAAACGTAATTTCTGATAGAAGGTATAATAATTATAAATTATAAATGAATAATTTCTTATAAACAATTATTATGTGCAATCTGGTTTTACTTTTTCATGACATGGATCCCAACCACCAGCAGAGGGTGCCACGTCTTTATTAAAGACTACCATTGTAGTTCTGTGTCTCCGGGACAGTGGTCACTAACCATGCCTCTGAATATGTACCGCCTTGCAGAATTCAGATTCCAGGCCTAATCTGACACATCTGAATTGTTGACGTGGCCTGATGATCTTGAACTCTTCAGCAAGGTACATCTCCAGGAGCAGGGTTCGGGAAGACCTAGAACATCAATTTGAGCACTCTCCTCTAGATAATGAAGAAATTATTAGATTTTCTAAAACTACAATGAATTTCATCTCATGCTTTTTGTCAGTTGTCACTAAAGTCACTGATGTTTTGTATACCTGTTACATTTCTATTTCTATTTTTATCAGAATAAACCACCATATCCATAATTGCGGAATTCTGTATTCTCTCTCCAAGCTTGGCATGTCTAAGCGCACTAGGCCGTTATTCTGACTGCATCCGGTTGATCACTAACTGGCTGAAGACTGGTACTCCATCAGCAGACCTGTTTACTCTGAGAGCCCGTTTGTATCACCAAACCAGCCAGGTAGACCCTAACTCGGTTCATATTTCATGTCCTTAATTTGTTTTTGCTTCAAAACTAATTCCTTAGGATGACTGAAAACACATTTGTGAATGGAAAAGTTTGGAAACTTTGTGTTTTCTTGGTTCATTTGAAAGTTGGTGTTCTTCCTTAGGTTACACTGTGTTACTTTGACCTAAAGGCAGCTCTGAGGCTCGACCCAGGTGGCGCGGATGCACTGTCTATGCTGGAGGAGTTGGAGGAGGCAGCCGAGTGCTCGTATCAGCAGGCAGTGTTTAAAGCAGTGGAGGGAGAGCTGACGGACGCTCTGAGCAAGATCACCACTGCTTTAGAGCAGAACCCTGGAAAGGCTCGGTATTGCATCTTTAGGTGAGGAATTAAAGAAGAGTCTTAACTTGACGAGGCCAATTGCTTGCTGGTTTATTTTACTAAAAATGGGAAGGCAATGGCACACAGTGTTGAGCCCTTTGACCTAAATGAGTCCAGTTGAAGAGAAAAAAAACATCCCAGTGATCGTGTTAAACCCACCCCCACAAAAAAACACTTTTTAAACATAAGCAGGTTTTGCATGGTAGTATTAGTATGACTATAAGATAATGAAGAAGAGAAATAACAACATGAAAAGATGAATTTTTCATATTTCTTTTTAAGCAATAACAGAAACTGACTTTAGCCCCTGTTAAGATATTTTTAAATAGATTTGGATCAATATCAGCTACGTTTTGATCAATGTCACTCGTAATTATTTACTGATTATTTCATATAATTTGTAGATATTTGTTCGGCAGCTTTTAAACTAATATAATGAGTGTGTAGGAAGGAGAATCAGGAACTGAAATGTTGCACCACATTCTAGTCTTTGCTTCTAGGAGTTGTAGATCTTACATTGACAGCACCTACCCTGGGAATTAATCAGTTTGAGGCTAAATGGAACTTCAGAATGATGCTTTCTGTCTATACACCTTTGTGCATGTTTATGCAAACATTATAGCAAAACCTGTATTCATATTCCTAATATTTTTATTCTGTGTCTCGGCAGAGGGATAATCTACCGTAGACTGAAAGATTTCATTGCTGCCATAGAGGACTTGGTCCTGGCTGTCGAACTGAGTGATGCTGGAGCAGAATGTCTTGAGGGGGAAAGGCAAGATGACTCGAGAAGTCTGGAAGAAGATGTACAAGCCCAGCTGGTGCTCACTTACAATGATTTCGCAGTCCAGTGCTTCTCCCAGGGCTTATACAGAGAGGCCACCACGCTTTTGACTAAAGCCATCCAGGAGCAAAGAGACGAAAGTGGGCTTTTCATCAACAGAGGAGGTATAAGTGGAGAGTAAAAAGCTACAATGCACATGTGAAGAAACAACAGAGAGGTTTTAGACATTAGTATAATGGGTTTAGATTATATGTTTCATTAAATTAATTCTTTTCATGCATTATGAAAATTAATTTGAAAAAAATGTAGTTTTTAATTGTTCTTATTTTCAATGCCTGGTTTAAGTTGCTATTTTTAAATGCAGCTAAACTCTGCTGAATTAGATCAGAAGTGAGTCATTTGTTATGTCTGGGAGATATCTGTTTGTGTGCCTGCCTTTTTTTTTTTTCAGATTGTTTCATGAAGCAGGAGGAGTGGCTCTTTGCCCTGGCTGACTACCAACAAGCTGAGGAGCTGGACCCCCAAAACCAAAACGTTCGGTCTCGTCTGGCCATCATTCACAACACACTGGGACTGCAGAGTTTTAGCAACCTGTAAGTTTACTTGTTCAACAGCAACTGAAATGTCATGATCCTAGATTGATAATTGTTTTCAAAGTGACATAACTTCTGTTTTTCTTGCACAATTACAATTCTGAAGGAAGTTTCAGGAGGCAGCAGACAGGTTTTCAATGGCCATTAAATATAACCCTGAACCAGCTTGGTACTATGGTAATCGAGCTAAGGCTCACATCAGATTGCAGAACTTGGAGGAGGCCCAGCAGGACGCCATCAGTGCGATCATCTTATGTCCCACTGATGATGAGGCAAGTTTACTTATTTGTGGTCATGAATACCCTCAACATGAAGGACGCACTGTTCACAGTTTTTATATGAAACAATGACTGTAACACTGTTAGATTACACTTCAGCATGTCAGACTCAGAGCATTTTTATTTGGAGCCAAATCAACATATTTAGAGTCAAAATCAAATAGAGATCACAATTCTTTTAATAATATGTCAATCCAATTTGGGGGTTCAAAAAAACAACATTATAACCACTGACAGATTATGTAAATAACATTGATTATCTTGTTACAGCACCACTTGTCACTTCTGTGAAATATATATGAGGCAGCAAGTGAACAGTCAGATTGAAATATAGGCAAGCAACAGGATTTGAGTATCTCTAACAAGGCCTAAATTGTGATGGCTAGACGACTGGGTCTGAGCATCTTTAAACCGGCAGGTCTTGTGCCATGTCCAGTATGCAATGGCAACTGGTGAACTGGCAACAGGGTCATAAGCACCCAGGGTTTACTGATGTATGATGGATAGCCCCTCTGGATCCACAGGAGAGCTATTGCGTGATCAGAGGTTTGTGGGCTCGAATCCCATGACTGTGGCAGTACCATCCTCCACACACAGCATTGCTGGCTGCCCACTGCTTCACTGGGTGAACGGGTTAAATGCAGAGAAATAATTTAATAATGTTCAAGCATGGGGGCACTTTATCCCACAGGGTGGATTCCACCTTGCCGCATGTGGCAGTGAGGAATATTTTATTTTAGATCTTCTGGTTGTTTGTGTGCATGTGCATTGCTTAACTGGGTAAGGGATGGTTTCAGGATGCACTATGGGAAGAAGGCGAGCCAGCAAAGGTAATGTGATGCTTTGGGCATTGTTCTGTCATTGGGTTGTTACATTCATATGGAGAATGTGATGGGTGCTCCTATGTAAACATTGTTACAGACCAATTACACTTGTAATGTCAGTGACCTCAGCTGGGTAATGCTCCCTGACTGAAAAATATACTCAGTACTGGTTTGAGGAACAAGGCAAAGAGTTGGTGTTAGCCTCCGGATTCCTCAGATGTCAATCTGATAGAGCATTTATTGGAAGTGCTTGACACATTTGTCCAATTGATGTAATTCCTGGCTCATGACTTGCAGGATTCAAATGGGTCTGCAGCTAATGTCTTAGTGTCATGTACCACAGTGCACCTTCTGAGGTCTTGTGAAGTCAATGCCTTGACAGGTCAGCGCTGTTTGGATGGCACAAATTATAGGTTGCAATATTAAGCTGATGGTTTTAATGGAATGGTTCATCGGTGTTATATTTATGGTTAATAATTTTTATTTTAAATTGTTGCAGAACAACTGTAGCAAAGTAATACTCAGCAAAACCAGGCTGTTAATTTCCATAGAAAGAGGTATACATTTTTGGTTGAACTTAAGCAACTAAAATGCATCTGTAAGATTTAGACTCATCCTGCACCTTGAAAAGGTAGAAGGTTCTACTTTTTAATGCAAGGATTTCTTCTCCTTTTCCTCATTCCATCACTTAAAGTTCACCACTGAACTGCATGTTTATAAGATTCCCTTTCCACCTTTACACAAAAGAATCTGCCAAGTGTGTGGTTCAAATTGTGTGTTGGAATAGACTAACTCTGAACATACTTGGCACTAGACGTGTTAGTTCTCACCCAAATAGTTGTTGACAACCAATTTAGAGGTTTAAAAAAGAATGATGCCAGCAAAAAAACATCCACGGACTTGTGAGAACAATGCAAATAAACTGCTGTGCCACAGCTAGGCAAAGTACATGTGAATTGATCATAGGGTGCATTTCAAAACGTACTTTTTTGCACTTTATCCCAAATGAACAACAATACATTGTAACACAATCTACCTTCTTTAGGGAGAGGTAGAAAGGGCTGTTGAAGAAACAATCTAGAGCAGTGGTCCCCAATCCCCTGGCTGCAGACCGGTACCGGTCCTTGGATCAACTGGTGTCAGGCCGCCCAGAAATAATTCATTATTTCAGTATTTATTATCTGAATCTGAACAAACTTTTATATGAAAAGTCTTTTCTTTTGAAAAATGACCGGATTCTCTCAGAGACTGTTATGTGGAAGCTGCTAATAAAGTTGCATATGAGTACACAGTGGATTCACATTTGGTATTATATTTGCAATATAAACAATCTAAGTACACCATAACTCTTATGGTACTCTTAATGCTTCAGCATACCAAGACAAGGATAACAGCATGTTACCAGCTTTGCGGACACAGTTTAGGGAAGAACCTTTTCTATTTCAGCATGACTGTGTCCCAGGGCACAAAGCGAGCTCCTTAAAGACATGGTTGGAGGATTCGGTATGTAAGAACTTGACTGGCCTGTAAAGAGTCCTGACTTCAACCACATCCAACACCTTTGGGATGAACTGGAACAGAGATTGCGAGCCAGGACGTTTTGTCCAACATCAGTACCAGACTTCATAAATACTGAATGAATGGGCCCAGATTCCCACAGAAACTCCTAAACCTTGTGGAGAGTATTGTAAGAAGAGTGGATAGCTGCAAATGACCAGCTCCTTTTTTAAAGTCTATGCATTTGAATGCTAATCCCTGTTAGTGTAGTGGTCAGAGGTGCCAATAATTTTGTCCAAATAAGCCTACATCATCTTTGAGATTCAGGCAGATTCATTCTGTTTTGAAGCCCAAAGAAGGTACAACACAATACAAGATGAGTGACCCTTATCAATTTGCTCAGGGCTAGGAAAGCCTAACTCTTTCATATGTGTATTGTGTATGATGCTACATATGTGTAATTCTGAGTGTGTGTGTTCAGCTGGTCCCTGAGCTGCTGAAGGTATTCCCAGGCTGCACTTTGTCAGATGTCATGTCCAGTGCCACTGCTCAGACAGTCAAAGCTGAGTTGGTGGAGCGGACCCAGACGTGGAAACTAACAAGCTGTTCTGCGTCAAGGTGGAAAAAGACTTCCTTAGTCACGGCTGTATTTTCACATGTAACTTAGAAGGGTTTTATTGTACTACAGTGGCATAATCAGTCGCGTTAACTTGTGTTTGATGTCTTCTGTCCTTTTTAAGGCTGTCTGACAAGCTTGAGAGAATGACCCTCCAGCCTGAAACAGCTTCTCAGATGTCACCCAGCATAAAGCATGGGAAAACAAGACTTAAATCTTGTGGATCTCCCCGAGACCTGCTCAGACACAAGAAACAGGTACACAGTTTCCACTGTAAAAGGTCCTGTATAATTTAAGAAGCTTCCTTTGCCTCTATCCAGTAACACAACCATGTCATCATAAACGTAATCCACACCACTTACGGCTTAGTAAAAACTCTTGTAATATGTCATTGTAATATATAACAATTATAACCCACTGATTTTATAAACCATTAAACTAACTTTATTAACTCTATAAACCATTAAAATATGTAACATAATACCTATACGTTGTATATTTAAAAAAATGAGCCCTAAGGGACCATATGGACTAAGGAGTGAAAATAACATTTTGAAACCTAAATAAAATGTTCAAACTCTCGTTTTTCTTAATATGTTCACTTTAAGAATGTCTATTTAGTAAAAAGAAATGATTCAGTAACCATGAAAATAATATATTAAGGGTTATGTAGTTCTGTAAGTGAAGTATTTAAGTGGGGGTTCCTTATGTATGCTTTTACAGTTTAAGCTATATTCAGCAGTGAGGGCCATTTTGTTGGGTTGTCCTCTACATACTCTGAAGGTAACTGACTCAAATTGTCTGTACCAGGTGAACCAGGCAGTGAAGAAGGTCCTGCATCAGAGGCCGTCTCTGTCTCACGATGGACCTCGTCTTTCCCCACTGCGTCCTTTAGAACTCTCAGAGTCTGCCCCCTGTGCTGCCAAGCCCCCATACGCTTGGAGGAATTTCGGAGGCCTCGGCCTCAACTGCTAATGGCCTGTCAGAGTTTGTAGCAGTCAAGCCTTTAAGCCTCGCATAATTTTAACAAACGACACCACAACTCTCTGAACACAATTTTGCTCACAGCTTTATGGGAAATATCTAGATTCTACATATTTTACCAGTAGAAAACAAATATAAAGTAGCAGGATGGCTTTTTCTGAATTGGATTTTCTAAAATACCGATACATAATATATTTTTAAATTGTGATTAGAATGGTCAGGAATCAAAAATAAATGAAATATATTAGTAGTATTGGTAGTAGTTACATTAGTATTGCTTTTGCCCAGTATTTGTAGTGTTGAGACACAATTGGTTCCACATTCCACTCTGAAAGTTAAAGAAACACTTTGAAATAAACACTGAGAGCAAACCGGTGTGACAGTGGGGACTACATTTTCTGCTGCAACGATTGCATTGCCCAGCAACACTAATCCAGAAAAAAACAGCAGAACCCATATATCTAAATATACTGACTGAGACTGATGCTAGAGTTTCTGACTGTGACTAATTATTTGAAATAGAAAGGAAAAGTGGTAACTGTTTAATTTTAAGCAATTGAATGAACGCGTCTTTCAGGTTGCTTTCAGATTATTTAAAAAATGTTGAACCGACATTGCTTACTTTTATTATTTAAATATTGGTGTGAATAATGCAGAGTGTTGTTTACTTAATCCATGTCATTATTCAATAGGTTTTAGTGCTGAATGGGTTTCCTGTTGTGATGTTAATTGGTGTGATTTGACTAGTACAGGTATTGATAACAATGAGTAAAGTACTGAATGAAAGAGCTGCTATTCACATCAGGAATGAAAAGAGTGTCTGAGTTCATCCGTTTCTTAACCCTGGTACTGATGGTCCACATTTTTGTGTGCACACCCAATGCAACCCAGGAAATTGTTGTTAATGAGCTGATTATTTGGATCAGGTGTATTGGGAGCATGGGAATCTCTCCAGTGCGCAGGGCAGGGGGGCCAGCAGAAGGTGGGGAACCACTGCTCTAGGTGTTTGTTCAGAGGGAGGAATAGCTCTGTAGAAAAATAATCGACATTTTCCGAGGGTCTTTTCTTCATTACGTGTGGTCCACGGCTCAGTACAATTGCAGGAATGTTTGTTTTGCTCAGAGCAGCTGTTCTCTAGCAGCTGGGACAGCAGCTGAAAGAGAGAGTGAGTGAGGACTGTGATGCAGTCTAGAAAACACCCCAACAGCTGATCCCAAGTCCCTGTCAGAGACTTCCATACAACCTCGCTCAAACTGTGCAACACATACTTTGGGTCTCTAGAGGAGAGTCCTAGACTTTTTGGCATACTAACAATAGAACATCAGACGTCATATGGTGTCTGTAATTCTGATTTTTAATGTCCTTGTCCAAAATGATAGCATATTTCTCTGGAAAATGTAGACATCGTTATAATCTGTAATTGACCATTTCACTCTACAGTCGCTGACCAAGAGGCCTGAACAATTGTGCAGCTGTCAGGAGAGTAACTGCACACCTCATAGACTTTCATACGCCAACTGTGCACAGCAGAATCAAGAGTCAATGCTTGTTAAAACACTCTTTTAGACTTTGATCACTGTAGCTGCATTATTTGTTCCATCCTTATATTCACATATCAACAAATATAGCCACAGTTAGATAGACCTAGGCTGAGTGGAGGATTCCGAAGTGTCCAAAACCTTTAAGATAAGAATGAAGGGATACACATGCGAGTTCATCATAGCCTAACAAAAATAATCTTGTATGATAGTCATTTACAGCATGGATGAGAGCTCTGGCTTTAGGTCTGTATATTTAGAGAGCTGTTCCGTTTCATTGCCTCCTCACAGGTCTTGGTCTGCCAGCTCTAGTCTCCGTCTTGAAGCTTCGGGTAGGTGTACCCATCACTTGGCATCAAATTCAAGCCTGATTCTGAAATACGGGAATATGAAAAAAATATTGCCCAGCCCTTGCATGTTTGAGTTAGGTTGTTTTTTTTTGTTTGACCTGTGGCACCACCTGCAAAAGAAACAGTGATGGGAAATACTGTATATTAAAGGAATAGTTCACTAGTAAAATCTGTCTATGGAAAAGCGGATTGAGGGGCAAAGACAGTCGCAGACTGCCAAGTTGCTCTTGACCATGGTGCCACCCAACAGTCTCAATAGGCTTGAAACAGATTGAACTTTGTGGTAGCAAAGCTTGGTGGAGTTTCCTTAGACGGTGTGTGTGTGGGGGGGGCCTAAACCACGAACAAAGTGGTTTCGAACAGACAGAGGCCATAAAAGAGCTCAAAAGTGCTTCACACTAGCGTAATAAAAGTGTCAGGTTACTCTTTCTGGCAGTGGTTGGGACATGCAGCCATGAGAGACAGGAGCTGGCAGCTTCCCCCCCAGACAAAAACACCTTTCTCCGGGCACAAGAGCCGGCGGCCTGGCCCCTTGTCAAAAAATGCTTTGTGAACCAAAATTTCATTCACATTTGGCAGGAGACTGTTTTGTCTAAAACATGTCGCGTGCGTTTGTAATTTTTGGATAGCGCTAGCGGCAGGCTGATGGATCTAGCTTAAATGGATGGAAGTTTGACATTCGTTGAAGAGCAAGTCAAGGAAATTACTGCTTAGGTTTCTTTTCTCTAAACCTTGTGGATTATGCAGTTTAATGATGCTGAGCAGTCATCTGGTGAAACAAAATACCAAGACAAATGTCAGAAAACATTTTTAATTCAATATAAACCTTTTACATTTACATTGTGCATTTGTAGTGTAGAAAAGATAAAAATTTGAAAGCCAAACATTAAATAGTAGTGGTGTTTTTATAATAAATAAATATATTTACACAGAATTGGTGGCGTACTGCAGATTCGAGGAAAAAAAAGTGACCTTTCTCAGTACACTTGAAAAACACACCATTTTCCACCTGCTGCAATACACATCATAATGATTGTTTGCTTGTTGTTGCTGGAACATTTTGGTTCTTTTAAGCTGTGTTCAGATGGCAAGTCTAACATGTTTTTTACAATCCTGCCATTTTTCAGCATTTTTAACCGCTTTTAACTCCCCTTCTTCTCGGGGAAACTTAGACGAGTGGTCCCTCCTGAGGTACATCTTAAAAGACAATTTATTTATTCTGGAGAGTTAAAATGTCTGCAGCATTTTTGCGACTTCGCAAACTTTCCAGCTGGAGGTCAGCAGTCTCAGTAACCCTATGATTACCTGTTATAATGCAGCCATGTCCAGTGTGCTCGCACACACATCTGGGGCCAGAGCTCTCGTTCCCTTTTTGTTCTGACCTTTACATGGTCTTGCTTTCAGCGTTCAAGTGATAACATGGATTTTATAGGCCAGGCGTGTATTACCACACACATTCTTGAAGATCACATAACTACCCTCATTGTTGCGTCTATGGGAGCAGACATCGTTGCCTGCATTACATGGTGCGTGGCCGTGAGTGGTGCAGGGGTAGACCAGGATTGCAGCTCCGCATCCAGGGCTTTTGGGCAGTCGTCCATATGGTCCGGGCATTCTCTTTTCCTGGAGCTTGGGTAGTCTGTGACCAAAGAAACAAACAACAGGTTAGGATTCCTTAGATAAGATTCAGTTTAAAAAAACACACATTCTACATTTCAGGGAACAACATGCACTCTAGTCCTACCGCTACAAGAAATGAGTGTCATCGTAAATGGACTTCATACACAGCAGCAGAGGGTGTAGCAGTTGAGTTTGGCAGCGTTGCGGCCAGTCCCCGCATATCGGTTCTTCTTGGGTAGCAGCAGTACAATGGACACAGCGAGCGACAGGTGGTAAAAGCTGTGCACATAAGCGTAATCCCACTCCTGCAAGGACAAATGGAGATTTTTACTGTAAGTGTGTACAGTTGCTCGATATCGATGTACATGGACATACAGTGTGTGCTCATAGCACTAATTACCTCGAAATAGAAACGAAGCATCAAAGCAAGTGCCCCAAAGCAGCACCCTGGTCCCACCTGTTGAGTGTACACACTCTTCTCTGGATAAAGGCCCTTCTTTTCTTTCATCTTCTGTAACTGGAACAGTAAATGAAGAGTTCTCAGCACATTTGGTACATTTCAGTTCAGATGTAATTTTATACATGAAGTGATTGGACAAAAAGTCTCATAAAGTGTTTGAGATCATCATAATGTATTTCTGACCAGCTGATGAGCATCATCTGCAACTCTTTCCCCGACTCTCACCCATTTGACAGTGATCATCAACACAGCTGTGCCGATTGGGCCGGAGTAGGTCCCATAGCCCCAGCGGTCCTGGTATATTCTCACAGCAGAGGTGAGCACTCCAAACATGGTGAGCGTGGAGCGCTTGGGCTCGTCAAAATCCCCCAGTGCTGGATGAGAGTGGAACAGGAGAAAATGAGTACACCCTCTTCACACGACATGCTGGAATCCCAGACATAAACAGATGTCATTTTGTTAGCATGACTCTCAAAAATTAATATTCAACTGTCATATATTCAACTTTGCCATATTCTGGAGGGGACTATACAACGCTTTAATATCTTATACAGTGTGACTGTAGGAATGTTGCAAGCATCCCGTTTAATTCCAAGCTCAGTTTGATTTTTCTGTTTATCCTATTAGTTTCAAAAAAGCTGTAAAATAACTTAGGCAGTAATTCATGCTTTAGTTGCTTTCACTCACCTAATAAAGTGACCCATATGGAAATAGATGTACCGTATACGCTGAAGTACTCCAAAATCTCATACTTCATGAAGCAAAGGATAGACAGACCTGGTCCATCGCACGCATGATAGATCTAAAATATGAACATTTACACACCACCATCAAATCCAGGCTTTTTTGTTTAATCTTACAGGATGGCATATCAACAAATGCACAACATAGTCATGCTTCTGCAGAGTTGAACTGAACCTAATAAACATATAACATATAAAAGTATTTGTTAGTTAAAGCACAGGTTCAACTAAATAAGCTCTGTTTCTTAATATTAAACTAGTCAAAAGAAAGCATTGTCAACTGTAGCAGTAAACAGGTTTAATATGCCTTAATGTTGAACACAAGACATGCGACACTAGAAACTGGGCCTCTTACCGATGTGAAGAACATGGTAAAGAAGTAGACCATGGCCTCCATGTGGAAACCTCGCTTGGCTGCCACACTGGCTGCTGGCAGAAAAACCAAGCTGCTAATGGTAGGCAGCAACATCTTAGCAATAAATGCCCCCATCTCCCCTGGTATGAAGCACCTTTTAGATCTCTGGAAGAAGCTGAAGAACACTTAGGGGTCTCTTGTAGGTTTGCCTTCCTAAGACCCAAAGGTTTGGGGAAGTGACAGAGCGAGTTGTCCTTCTCACAGGCCTCTCACAGACCCACAGCTGACTCTTTGGAGGACCTTTAAAGTTTAAATGGCTGAGTACTAGAGGGGGTCTGCATATGCACTGTGATCAGTGAAACAGCTGTCAGCGTACAGCAGTTGGAGAGGGCTGTGCAGTCACCACCTTGTCACACATTTCTGAAATTCTAGAAAGTGCAGCGTAGTGGCACCAAGCAAGACTGTAGGTTAGAGCAACTCATTCCTACAGAGCTGCAACATCTTTACCCTGTTAAAGCTTCACCCAAATCCTGTCTGCCAGAATATTCCAAGTCTACCTCATGGTTGGGTGTGGACTGCAAAATTGAATTCTTGAAAATATGTTTTTTCTTCTTTGTTGGTCAGTCTGGACAGCAGTGTGTTGAGTCTTAGTCGTGTTGTTCCTAATGGGTGAATCGATCCTCAGCAGTGGCTGTAGAAACAACTGTCTCTTTCGGGTTATTGACGTTGGCCGCGCCAGAGGAATCTGCAGTACCTGTATGCGTCACTGCTGCCCTCTTGACGTGAATGTGGTTCAGAGAGTCAAAAGAATGCGATTGGTTTAGTGAAGCAAGGCGCAGAGATGCAGTGTCAGAGAGCATGGAGAGAGCTGTGAACTTTAGGGCCCCTACAGACAAGGCAGCGTCTGCTGAAAATGAGATGTGAGGGTTGAGGGTGGGTCGATATATTGCCTCTGTCCAGATTTTATGTGGTTGAATTAACTCCCAGTATATGCTCTGGTTTTACGTTTCTCAGTTGGTGAACGGATTCAAATCTGCCTTCGTTCATCTAGCAGAAAGTATTCAGGTCTCTGGTTGGAAATTCAATGTAAAATTGCAAGAATTGCAAGAAGCTTGCTGACCTGAAAACAAAGTCTATGATCAGGTGCATTTAGTCACATGACTAAACCAGATGACAGTACAACCACATCCCTTTGTCCTTCTTGCCGGGAAACTACATTTTGTTTTCATATGACTCAATTACTTTCTCCAAGTGTTGCCAAATATACCATGAGCATGAATAGTCTTTATTCAGTTATTTTAAGCAAGAGTCCGGCTATGGGCCTAGAGGCTGCTCACAGTTGCCCTCTACCCTCAGCTGTTGCACCTGCCTGTGGGACACAAAGAGTGCAGTGTTGTGAGGGTGGACGGCCCATGCCTGACATTCCCTAAGTGACTCTGTAAATCTATCCCTCCAGAAAGCAGAGAAAATGTCAAGCTCAGGCTGAGTTTGGATGTCTGCAGGCAGGACTGCACTGTTTTGCCCAGTCAGTGTCCCTCTCCTGTACTGGAATGAGAAGAATGGCCTGTGCTGACTGGGGTCGTCGGTGACAAGCTGAAAGTGCGCTGTCATTACTTTCACTCCAATTCATGCCATTTCTAAATATGTCCTGGTCTTGAAGTGACCATCCCTTTCGAGGAATGTTTCAGTTCAACTATTCACTAACTCAGTCTCAGTCAACTTTAAACATTCATATTAGCATGTTGTGGTCAGTGGACATTGCATTTTAGGACTGGTTTCCTACACGGATCCAGAAATTTAAAAGATTATATTATATTTTCAACCAAAATTACATTTTAAACTATACTTTTAAACTTTTTTTTACTGACATATTTGAGACAAAATGTGTAAATGGATGACTATTTTTTTGACAAACTTGTTATCTGACCTGTGTATGGTTTCAACATACATTGCTTCTGATGAAAACTATATATAGTTGCCATCATATTGTCTGTTACAAAAAGGCTTCACAAGGATGTTAATTTTTTTCTTAGTCATATATGCATATATTAATGATATTTAAAACCTACTTAGCTGACCTGCTTTTTTAAATGTATGTTAGTATATGTGTTTGCTTAAGCCCAGTATTTCTTTCTAGTTTTTATCAAATGCCTCAAATACCTGGTATAGTTCAATCAGTACTTCGTTCGATTACATCAGGTGAACTGATTGAGTTTCGCAAATCCATGGCCGGAGACATCAAGGAGAAATCTAGAGCCAAACCAGTTCACAAAATAAAAAGTATTTTAGTCACAGAATAAACTTCCTGGATGATTTTCCTGGAGAATTTTTAATGTGTGATGCCGAAAAGCCTCACTCAGCCTTGCCATACCCTCTTTCTGAAAAACTGAAAAAATGGATACAAATCTCTCTTAGCAAGTGCTTGAAAGTGTTCACTTGCACCTCCAGATATAAACTGTTTATATGAAGGTACTAGTCTAGCTCACAGACAGGTAGCCTAGCAGAGCCCATTCTGTAGTCCTAACACACACAGCAGAATTAAGTTTCTCACAACATTCTCTCATGTGAGAGGAATAGTTGTTTTGGTTGGGAGTGCAGTGGATGCATTCATGTGTGGTACATTAGACAGCATAAGAACACCAGGTCAGAATGGGCTCATTGATCCTTACCAACACATTCCCTATCGGGGTGGCTATCAAACAGACTTCTACAATGACACAAATGATAAAGAAATTATATTTTTGGCTTGAGAAAACACTGGTCCATTACAGAATCTTAAAATATTTGTTTTAATAGAATTGAAAATATATTTATTATCTTTGGGTCCAGTGTTTAAGATTTTCTTTCTTTATTTTTTTGTCAGTCTAAAAACATTTCAGATTACTGTTCTAACCCCCAGGGAACACACACACCTTACTTTGGGGAAGAAAAACTCTTTTGGATTTCCTCTTTTGTGTTTATAACCAGTATGTCTTGGGCGCATTTTTCCCACACAACACCTCACTTTCGAAACTCACTGAGTGCTTTCTCTCTCTCTCTCTCTCTCTCTCTCTCTCTCTCTCTCTCTCTCTCTCTCTCTCTCTCTCTCTCTCTCCCACAC
>JBBMFX010000037.1:7013879-7039761 GCA_037832545.1 Rhabdalestes septentrionalis | reverse complement strand
TCTCTCTCTCTCTCTCTCTCTCTCTCTCTCTCTCTCACACACACACACACACACACACACACACACACACATGCACAGCCTCACACACTTCCAGTGTTTGCTGCCTCATAATTTGAGGGTTTTTAAAGAGCGGCCATTCCTCCAGACTTGCAGACTGTGCAAATCTTCTGAACTATGTCTATCACCATACAGATCTGCGGTCTGAGAGCGGTGCTTGATTGAGCTTTTAGTGTAGCAGAGCGTCCCTAATGCACAGAGCAGACGCACGGGCAGCCGAGAGAACATGTGGTCTTTAAATGCACGCGTCTCACACGCAGGCATGGTGGTCTCAGCTATCTGCCTCGGCTGGCCAAACCCTCTCTCCTTCACTTATGCTCTTTATTTCATCCTGTGTAGGTATATGCGTGGTATTTTCAGTGTATTTTTCTAGTCCTTTCATGAAGACTTCCTGTAATCATCTTCTTATCATCTGCCTCATCTCCTTAAATGTCTCTCATAATCCGTTATAGATACATTTCTAAGGTCCTGTGGCTGGGTTTAACCTCTAACTCAACACTGTGAATCTGGTTTCTACTATAATGCAAAGGTTGAGGCCACATTAAAGGCCCTTAGGGGTCTCTTTCAAGTGCGAGTGCAATGGATAGTGGTAGTATGCAGAATTAGACATTAGCAGGACACTGAGAAAAGCCTGATATGGGACTAAGAGGCCAAGGAAGGAGGGTGGGGGGGTGAGCTGCTGTGATGTGGAGGGGTGCTGGAGGGACAGGAGAAGAGGGGAAGGGGGTGGAGGGGTTGCTTTGTGGGAAACGATGACTTCCTCCCTGTCTGTCTGTGAGCCGAGCCCAGTCAACAGCAGTCTGGCTGGGGCTCCTGGGGCCGAGGCTCTGCTCTACAGCTCAGCAGCAGCAGCAGCGGCGGCGGCGGCGGCAGCAGCCCTCAAGCTTGGCACCAGCTGAGTACTTTCACGTGGGCGTTCCCCCAGCACTGCCACTCTCTTCCTGCTGGGCCAGAAGCAGAGCAGAAGGGTGTGTGGGTGGGAGCGAGGGAGGGAGGGAGGGAGGGATGAGGGGGTGGGGGGGCTCAAGAGGAGGGATGCAGATGTACACCTTACCCTCCTTGCAAGACACATCCTCAGAGCACACCATTACTGGCCACCACTGCCACCACCACCCACCCTGCCCAGCCACCACTCAGTTCCACTACAGCCTAAGGACTGCAGGTAAGGATGTGGGTAAATATTTACTGACTCTGTGTGTGTGTGTGTGTGTGGTGGTGGGAGGGGGTGAATGGTTGAATATGTCCTTGTGTGCAACTTTTTAAAAAAGAGACAGACTGATGAGACACTTGTTCCACAGTAAAACAAATCCAAACAAATTATGCTGACTATTCTGCTATTCTGAGGTAAAGCACTGAACATGTGTAGAGATTAATTTGAAGAGAACTTTTAGTGTTTGGCAAGGAAATGTCACATTTCAATTCTACTAGTAATTTCTCACTAATGTGAAACGGCATGAATGATTTGGTATTTTCTTTGACATCGAACAATAAGAGGGAAAAACGTTTTAAAAACCAGAAGCATTTAGCATCATCATGGTGCAGTATGCTGGCCCATTATAAACAAAATGGATATTTATGGAAATTTTTGATATTTTAGATATGAGTACCCCAATAAATGCCTTACCATGCACTTCCACTACCAAACCCCCTTGATGTATTTGAATAAAATATTTAGAGTCTTGGAAGATGCACGTCTCTTCTTCCATGTTACTAATTTGGGTGGTTTTGATGATTTGTAAGTGAGGAGAGCCATCAATCTGATGTTAGGCTATCAAGCTGCTTCTGTCTTGAATAAATCAGTCAGGATAAGTAATGGCAGAGGGCAACCACAAGACACCAGGGAGCAGTCTGGGGTGGACAAGATTCAATGCAATCAAAAATGCAATCCACAGGTAACAGACATTTGGAGAAGGCTTTAAAGGCACACAGATGATAAGGTAACCCTGCTGAAATCCATTGTGTACAAAGGTATATGGATTACGCAACAGTTCATTCTCTGCAAAAGTGTTTTTTCATACATCTTGCAATCTGAATCAATATTTATATTAGATTGGCGATTCCAAATCCTGATTCTGCAGGACGCTTTATGATTTTTCCCTCTCTAACATTCCCAGGAAGTGTTTGTTGATTAACTGATTCAATGGAGCAGGGAAATGCACTTATGTGTGAAATCAAAGTGGCAGCTTCCTAAAAAATAATGGTGGACAGACATTGCGCAACACACATGTTGCTATTTTGCAGCCCAGCTCCGAGAGATGTGCATGACCTCTCCTAAACTCTCTTCCTGCCTCCAGGACTAGATCATCCGCCTGTTGGCCTGTGAGCAATGAATGAGCGCCCCATCAGTTTTCCACTTTGGGGCTGTGAACATGAGTTGGTTGCTAAGAACTGAGGAAGCCCGGAGTCTGGTGAGAAGCAGCTCTATCCAGAGAAGTATGAGTCTACAGCTCCCAGCCTCCAGAGCAGGGTTAGCTCCCCCAGTCCTCCACCCTGGGGGAATGGCCCTGCTGTCTGTCTGCTGCCAGGGAAAGAAAAACACCTCCCGTTCCCCTCCCCTTTCCCCGGAGCGGAGGCCCCAGGGGGGGAGGGGGGTGGGTGCTAGCCTGTGTTTACTCTCCTCCGTGGCCTGGGAAGCTCAGAGGAGGAAGGTCTGTCTCACCGGCAGTGGGCTTGCTGTGCTGGGTCTGTGGGAGACGGGTGTTTGGTGAGCTGGCAGCATTCCAGCTGTGTCTGGGCCCAGATAATGAACTCCAGGTGCTCTCGTGGGTAGTTTAAGACACCTGTTACCAATATTTAGTGCCAGAAAAAGCCAGACTGCAAACAGAGCTAGACGATCTGTTTGCTTATTTTATGAAGCCAACCTAACTGGCACAGGTCTGATGAGGAGACCCCAGATGCAAGGAAGGAGGCAATGAGAGACTTGAGGACTTTGATTTAGTCAAGTATTGTCACCATGCCTGATATTGAATTGGTCCATAGTAGTCATTTAGGTGAAGAAAGAATAATGATATCCCTCTTATGTAAAAATTCTAACAGTGCTGTTATGCAAATCCATATGTAAAGTTTCCCTTGCTGGTTCTAGAGGTTTCAGGTGTTCCAGCTGCAAAATACATTGGCCTATGGTTCCTGCATTGAATCAGCCCACAGCTGCCTCATACACAGTCTGTACTGTTTGGTTGGGGGACCTTAGGTACCAGATTGAGTATTTTGGGTTTTAGGTGTGATGTTGCCTAAAGCCGTGTCCTGTTGCTGGCTTCATGGCTTTCAACAGGACTAATTGAACGGATGTTTCCAGAAGCAGTAAAGTTTCCTTTTACCACATCTTTTCCCCCTCAGGATGAGGACCTGGACAAGGGCCAAGTGTGGGGAGCGCTGTATGGTCCTTCTTGGTCTCATAACTTTGGCTTTTTCTTTGAGCAACATGTCAACTAGAGGACAGGTTAGTAATGTTCTCTCACCTTTAAAAATCTATGAAACTGTTCAGCTTGGAAACTGGATTCCAGTTTCTGCTTGCTTCCTGTATGATCTGTGTTTGTTACAGGAAGAGGGTGTTGCCTCCAATAGTCTTGAGGATGGTCTTGAAGTGACTACATATTGGTGGGGGGAATGGGCAAAGTGGACAGCCTGCACACGCACTTGTGGAGGGGGGGTCATGTCTCAGGAGAGACACTGTCTCAAGCAAAGGTAAACGGTTGCCTAATATACTCAAGCAAGGATATGCTTTGAAACATTGGTAATGCATTTTTTTGTAATATTTTGGGGTCTGGAGAGAAAAGTTACTTTTTAAAGGATCAATTTAAAATGAAACCTCTTTCATTTAAAGAAAAAAGGCCACTACTGGTAAGGACAACATGACGTGCACAGGCAATGCAAAAAGGTACCACCTCTGCAATACAAAGGTTAGTTTGCAGTGTAATCAGTCTGACACAGTGTATTTGCTCATTCCCTTTGAAATACAACCTACACACCAGAGTAAACAGCACAATAGATTAGACCCACATTTACTTGTTATAGGATGTACACATAAATTAGTTTTGTTTTGGTTGATAATAGAGAGCAAAAAATGAAAAACAAGTGATTTCATCAGTACCTAGTCCCTCAACTGACTGTAGACCATGACTTACAGGAATGTCCCTCGACTGGAAGGAGTTTCCGAGAGGAACAGTGCTGGTCATTCAACTCTCAGGTGTACAACGGAAAATATTACCACTGGAAACCCCTTTACCCAGGTAGCCATCGCTGGATTGACTCCAACTGCATGTTTCAACACATGTTTAATGCTAAACACTGATGCCACCTTTTAAATCCTTTAGATGACTACGTTCATATCTCCAGCAACCCTTGTGACCTTCACTGCACTACATCGGATGGTCAGAGACAGTTGATGGTCCCGGCCCGTGACGGAACATCCTGCAAATACAGCAATTACAGGGGTGTCTGTGTAGATGGCAGGTGTGAGGTAAAATTATAGGAAATCATGTAGTCTTTATGTAGTCTTAAAACCAAACAGGCCCTGTTACAGCGAGGATTGTTAATTTCAAGAGCAATTACACCTCTAGCCAATGTGCCAGACTGTCATAAAATGAGGTAATATGCTATTTCACTAAACATTTATTTGACTCCTAAAACATAAATATGTGTCTCTTTTCAGCCAATAGGATGTGACGGTGTCCTCTTCTCTCCAAATACACTGGACAAGTGTGGAGTATGTCAAGGAGATGGGAGCAGCTGTAGTAGGGTAACTGGAAACTTCCGTCGAGGGACCTCCAGCCTTGGTAGGGATTTCCTCATTATTTCCATTAGTATATATCCCCTCTTACTAAAGAGCTGGTGAATTCATTCTTTTTTTTCTTTCTTGAAGGATATTCCTTCATTACCCAGATCCCAGAGGGTTCGTGGGACATCCAGATCATTGAACGGAAGAAGTCTGCAGATATACTGGGTGTGTAGACATTACTAATTAATAATGTAAAGAGAAACATATTAGAAGTGATGATTAAAGAAACTGTTAATTATGGATTCCGCTCTTGTTTAATTAAAGAAAGATATGTCCTTTTTTAAAAGTCTGTCTAGCCAATGAAAACATTGTCCTGTAAATTCACTTAGTTTTGCAGTTAGCGTGTTTTATCACTGGATAGTCTATCAGTGGAGCCTCTGCGTCCCTGACCACCGCTTGAATAAACTTCTTTGACACTTTCTCTCCTGTTATACTGCAGCTGTGACTGACCAGGCGGGAAACTTCTTCTTCAATGGCGCATACAAGGCAGACAGCCCGCAGAACTTCCACGTAGCAGGCACTATCTTCAAGTACCGCAGGCCCACTGATGTCTATGAGACGGGGATTGAGTACATCGTGGCGAAAGGGCCCATCGATCAGCCCATCAATGTTCTGGTACTGTAGCTGAGGTCCTTCCTCCCGCCACCAAGGGCCCCTGGGTAATCTCACTGACTGGCTGACCCTGCCTTTGACTTAGGCCACAGTTGCCCTGGCATACTGAATAAGCTGTAGCACTGTGATACATTGCCCTTGGACTGTCAGGAAAGTGTCAGTTTTGTACTGGTGTAAGGTACGATCCCACAACGAGCAAAGCTACACTCTAAAAGATCTAGGAATGTACAAAATGTTTCAGCATTTGACATCCCATCTTGCTTTTCTGCATAGCTCATGGGTCTGCTAGTATTTTGCTACAAAACCAGCAGAGAGCCACATACTCTTTTAGTCTTGTGAATTCATTGAACATGCTCCTGTGTTGCATCTCTTTTCTTACACATCTCTGTGCCTCTTCTGTCTTCCAAGGTCTGGAACCAGAATGGTCGCAACCCTTACATCACTTACGAGTACACAGTGATGCGGGACCCACTCGCTCCAGTCTCTCAGCCTCCGATTTACACTGGCTCTGACAGAGGATCCAGCCAGCATGGCTCCATGGAGATCGAGAGCGTGTTATCTCACAATGAGAGTGCATATGACAAGGCTGTCCCTGAGAAGGAGAGGAACCAGGTGCGGACACAGGGCGTAGAGCCAGGTGCAGTGGAGAGACAGCAGCCTGGCCAGGAGACCAATGAAGTGTATGAGGAGACGGCTGCCATAGACTGCGAACAGGATGGCTCAACATCTCCTCAGTTTCCAAGTAGGTTTTAAGTATTGGATTAATTGGTTGCAAAGTCAGAGACAAGTGTTTAGCAGAATATATTCCTTCAAATTCTATGCAGTAGGGCATGCACTGAGTAGGATTTTTTAATCCCCCTTATCCATAGGCCCCTTAGGGTTTGTGACAAATCGAGTTAGTGCAGGTCAGCAGCCATGTTGCGGTGATAAATGCATGTTTGTGTGGTTAAATTATCAATATATTATAGCATTAGTCCATACTGATTCTCTAAAAGTACATGAAATAAGATGAGCAGGGTGGAGAGAGATGTCTATGGTTCACTGGGCAATCACTGGGCAATCACTGGGCAAGAGATGAAACACAAGAATGTTTTAAAGAGAACTCTCTCTGCTGGCCCTTTGGGCTCTTGTATAATGTATGAGCAGTAACACAAAAATTAGCCAAGGAGGATGAAAAATTCAAAGAGCCCTGACTTGTTTCCTCTGATAAAACTGGCAGATCGCAGAGGTGTGCGGTAATGGCCTTGCACTGGTTGCAAATGTAATTGTTCTACGGAGGGCAAGAGTTCTGACAGTGAAAGCCCCTGGGTTGTGGGACCGTTTCAGTGTAGGAGGAACAGGAGCCTGTTATTGCCCCCTGAATGTGGTAGGCAACCACTCTGCCCTCTCAGTTTCTCTCCTACGCGTCATGCCAGCAACCGCAACCACATGGGAAAGAGGGCAGTCAATGAGGCAAAGGTGGTCCTTTTGAATGCCAGGGCTGGTTTGAGAATATGCTGCGGTATGTCTTTTGAGCCTGTCTGAAATACTCTGCAAATCTAAATAGGTATTTCAGAGCTGGCTGATGTATTCATAATGGCTTTGAATGATAAACTTTTCATTGAACACATCTGAGCCCTGCTTAAGTGATTTAAAAGTCAGTTATGCCTATATTAATCATACTTGTCTATCTTTCTAAATTATTTCAAGTTGGAAATAGCAGCTGGCCAAGTGGAGTGGTTGCCCCTGGCATCGTGCCTGCTAGCAGACCTGCGGAGGAGATGGTGGACTCGGAGAACCTCATATGGAGAATGCTTCTCAGGCAGCGGATGGACTCAGATGGTATGCACGTTAACATCTCAACTAATCAGCTTCTCAGTGCAGGCCTCTTCCCTGAAGTCGAGCCAGTGGAGTTAGACTACAGCAGCACAGAGCAAGGGAACCTTAACGCTTCGTTTCTTGAGTTTACCCTCGGCCGCCGCCGCAACGACACTGGAGACCTCCTGTTCCAGAACAGGACTCTGATCACCAGCTTGAGGAGCAGCAACCGCACCAATCGCACCAGGTAAAGGAAGTTATGAAGCGTCTATTCTTAGTCTGAAGACTTTTTTTTTCACAGGAGTATGCCATAAATCTTAGCAAGATGTATCATGGCCTAAAGAAGCCTCATAAATATTTGTCATTCTTAAGTGCAGTCAGTCAGCAATCAGCAAGTGATACAACCAGTCATAAAAGTCACATGAAATACCAATTGCCAGTTTATTCCAACTATCCTTCATATCCTTTCCATCATAAGGACCAAATTGCTATTACAGGTTAAAGGTATTCATCTATAGACTGAGCCATTCCCTCGGCCTCTGTAACAGACATGTAGAAGTACGGGATGGTCTCGGTTGGGACAGCCCTGCTCATGGGGAATGGAATGTGCTCCAGACTCTCCTTGGACGGCTTTTTTTTTTTAGCACTCTCTGAGACATTCAAAGAGTGGCGAGGAGCGACGGCCAAGCGGAGGGCTGGTGGGATTGCATTCCATCATATTTATAATTCATGTTGGCTTCCCTGCAATGTGTCCAAACACCGCTTCACCAGCCTCCCTGCCAGAGGCCGTAAAACACATCACATGACACACCCTTTCTCGCACTTGAAGGAGAAGAGAGAGATTCCAGGCAAAGAAAGGGAGTCTGAGCGTGAGGAAGATGGCCTTTCTGAAAGGCATAACTCATGGTGTTTTGTTATTTGTGGAAAAAAAAGCGCTGTAGATCACTCGGGTACAGGCCATGCTTGTCGCAACAGACAAATTTACAGGAATCACAAGGTGTAGGTTTTATTTACTTCTATTACAGCGAGGCCCTGCACAGTTTTCCATGCCTGATATTCAGGTAATGAGGTTGGTGTCTGAGCATTAACAACTGTGTAATATATTATGAAGACAGTTAGAACTTAGTCTAACCTGAGGTTCAACTGATTATGCTCTTTGTCCTCCCTTAGGACTCATCAGAGATTGCTACAAAAAAACAAACTGAGTGCAGCAGATATGTATCGCTGGAAGCTCTCCACTCAAGAGCCGTGTAGCATGACATGCTCAATAGGTAGACCCCCTCTCCCTCACCCATATTAGAGTGACTCACGTAGACTACATACATTTTCCTTTATTTTTATGGTTCTGTTTCTTTTCTCTCTTCAACAGGTGTAGCAAAGTCATTTGCTATGTGTGTGCGGTATGATGGTGCTGAAGTGGATGACACTTACTGTGATGCTTTGACTCGACCTGAACCTGTGCATGATTTCTGCATTGGGAGGGAGTGCCAGCCAAGGTATCCTATGCTGACAGAAAAAAGGTGTAATAAGCTAACTGAAGAAAAAACATTGTTCAATTAGTAACACAACACACAATTTATACTTTATTGCCTCTGCCCTGTTTGGTGCCTGTGCAGTGTTCATAGGGAGCAGTAGAGCTGTGATTGGGATAATGTGTCTAATCTTGACACAGTGAGAGACGTCTAACCCAGTGGCTCCCAGAAAAGTCCTAGGAACTCCATGCTCTGTGCGTTTTTGTTTTCTCTGCACTAAAATCTGACCCTTTTTAAGTCAAGTTGAATCAGGTGTCCTACACAAACATGTCGTATGGAGCCTCTGGGACCCTTAAGGATTCCACAGATGCCAAAATACTTTCATGGGTACTGGAACTGATGTCGATCTAAGTGACAGACATCAGGTCTTCTGGTCGTGTCTGCAGGTGGGAGGCCAGCAGCTGGAGTGAGTGCTCTCGCACATGCGGTGAGGGCTTTCAGTTCAGGCTGGTACGCTGCTGGAAGATGCTAGCGCCTGGTCTGGACAGCTCAGTCTACAGTGACCTGTGCACGGATACCGAGTTAGAGCGGCCCCCAGAGCGCAGGGCCTGCAAGAGCCCCACCTGCGGACCGCAGTGGGAAGTAGCCGAGTGGTTAGAGGTGGGTCAAGAAGGGCAATGTATTGCTTGACTTATTAATGTGACCCCCAGAAAGCCAGTTCCGCACTCACAGAAAGGGACTTATGTATTTCAATTACTTATAAAATTTCCATCCATTTGAATGACTTAGATTTAACAGAAATAGGCCAATAAATGCTATGTGCTGCATATTTGTCAGTCACATGTAAATGAAACAATTAAGAATGAGTTTTATGTAACAATACCGATAAAAACCAAAGTGATTTGAATAAACAATGGCAGATTTATGAATGTATCATCCATTTAAAAAAAAAAAGTAAACAGTCACATAAATTTTCACAAAATAAACCTTGCTCAATTCAAAGCTCATATATTTTAACTGATTAAATGTCATAGTTTTCACAAATAACAGATTTATGCTGATTTTAAGGAATTTGAATGAATAAATTCTAAAAATGTAATGATTTAAATAACAATAATGAACAATAATCAATTGGATCCACGATTCTGCCTCAATGCTTCAAACAGCCAAAAAGTTTGTGTGGAGATTCTGTTCTTCAAAGGAATGCTGTGTGTGTGCATGTGTTTTCAAGGAAGTCTGCATATGCAAAATTGGCATTTAATTTTTGCTTATGTTACATAACATTAAATTGTGGAAATGAGGAGAAGCATCAAAGCTGTATGTTGTTGTTTGATTAGTGCCCAGCAAAATGTGGCCGCAGAAGTGTGGTGACCCGGGAGGTGAGATGCTCAGATGAGATCAGACCATGTGACGAAGCAACCCGCCCACCCTCTGCCAAGAACTGCACTGGTCCGCCGTGTGAGCGCCAGTGGACAGTGTCTGAGTGGGGGCCGGTAGGACATGCCATGTCTCCTACACATTTACACATCTTCTACACTGTCGTCGGTCATGAGAAATAAATCAATAGTAAACCTAAGGCTAAGATTTATTACTGTAAACCTGCACAGTGCCAGATTTAGATCAGACACAGTATTCTCATTTATTTATACCTCATTTATCTCTGTCCCTTTACATTCATACTCAGTGCTCAGGGACATGTGGGCACGGGAAGATGGTTCGACACGTGTACTGCAAAACTCCAGAGGGCCGAGTGGTGCCTGAATCCCAGTGTTCACCTGAGAACAAGCCCCTGGCCATTCATCCCTGTGGAGACAGAGAGTGTCCCCCACACTGGCTTTCACAGGACTGGGAACGGGTGAGAACATTCAAGTGAATTGTGTTGCTTTGGGCAAGATTTATTGCTAGTTTTTAATTATGTCACAATAAGTGCATTTAAAAACAGACCATACTTCATCCTAAAATTAATGTATTTCAAGTTTAAACATTTTTTTAAGACTGGTTCAATGCCTGTTATGTATTGAGGAATATCTTGAAATATCATGATATACTTCTGGCATATTGCACTTTTCTAGTTAAATTCCTTAAACTGTTCCATTCGACTGTACCTTACTGTCCCTTTGTTTTGAGAAGGAGGACTCATTAGTGTAGTGAGTAGTACTAAGCAGAGTTGGGACAAATTCCTGCAAGTGTTATATTCTTGTTACACCAATCAGTTTTAGTTGTTTCATACCAGGGAGCGATTAAATTGTCAATTAATGCAAAAGTTCAAGGCTTTGTGAATATTGAGAGATTTAAAAAAATGTTATTCTGAAAGAGCCATTGCAGTTATTCAGCTTTTTTGCCATCTCAGTGCAACACAACATGTGGGCGTGGTATAAAGAGGAGGATCATGCTTTGCGCTGGCATCACGGGTGGCAAATTTCAAATCCATGAAGACGAGGAATGTGACAGCAGCAAGAGACCCGCGGATGAGGACACTTGCTTTGAGAGACCGTGCTTTAAGTGGTACACTACACCGTGGTCTGAGGTAGGAATGGGGCTCCTGCAGTTCTATGGCATTGCTACATACAGATAGAAATATTTCTTACGGTACAGTATATGCAGTACTTTCTCTGCTTGATAGCACTAGTTTAGTTACACTTATTACTAGTCTAGTTACACTTATTACTAGTGTAGTTATACTTGCTGTATCCCAAATCATTGAAGATATATCTTTTATGATCACCATTTTGCCTGCTCTCTGAATAACAGTGCACCAAGACCTGTGGTGTAGGTGTGAGAATGAGGGATGTGAAGTGTTACCAGGGCAGAGAGCTTGTTCGTGGATGTGATCCTCTGACTAAGCCTGTTAACAAGCAGACCTGTGCCCTACAGCCTTGCCCCACTGAACCTCCAGGTAGACTTTAATGGGAGTGATAAAAAGTGTCATCTTTAACATGAATTAGTGTTCAGTTATTGTCTTCTTTTTTTTTTAGATGAGAACTGCCAGGACCGTCCCACCACCAACTGTTCTCTGGCTCTGAAGGTCAACCTATGCAGCCACTGGTATTACAGCAAGGCCTGCTGCCATTCGTGCCGTAACTTACGCGCCTCCTAGTCCACACCCCTGAATCAGCACACGCTTGAGAGACAATAATGTAATATGAATATTACATCAAGGCGCTCTGTCAGGATAGAGCAATCTGGCAATTTGTGAAAAGAGTTTCAAAAAGGGGTTTTATAAGCCAAACTTTACTAAATATATAGTAATAGCCATGCAGAATGGTGGACCAAAGAGTGAACATCTGCAGTTTATTTTAAATCATCTTGGTTTAATCCTTTGGCTATCTTTCATTGTTTTATTTCTTAAGCTAGCTACATTAAACTAACATTGATGTCAGTATTATGGTAACAACACATATTCTATGACAGGTCCTGCGATTGTGGGATAACTTAAGGAAACATTAAATTATTTTTATTGCTCAGTGAATCGGAATTATAATGCATGAAAGTATTTATGATCCATTAAACTGGCAGGGATAGGGGTCAGTATTGAATGTTACCTCTGGCTAGTGATGGAAGACCTTGTACTGTATGTCTAAACACAAGTTGGCTCTTCATCCACTGCCGGTTTCAATGCTCTGCTGTTTGTTTGTTTTTTATTATTATCTTATTGAAACGTTGCTGGACCATTGCTTTTCTTTTGTTTATTTATTTGTTAGAGCAGGTGTTCTGTTTAGCATTATTGTGCTTCTAGTTTTGACCCTTTCTTTTTGATACCAAGGGAAGAATTGAACACCTGTTTGCTTGACATTCCTGCATCTTATTATTAACTGCCATTCAGTGAGTCCTGACACTTGAACACGTAATATTTAAAATGCAATTTATATAAATGCTCCTCTGTGACACAATCCAGCTAATATAACGTTGCATTGTTGTTACCTCAGTGTAAAAATAGCAACCAAAAGTAGAAGTTATTTGATTTTATTGTAGAAAAATTGCACATTTTATGTTACATCTCAAAATATGATGAATAAGATGCTATCACCAATGCTTCAGTGTGGGTGAGTGGTTTTTTTTTTTCTCCAGTAAAATCAAACCCCTTTTTCCAGTGGATGAACGTTTGAAGAAAAACATGTTTGACAGATACGGAAATTCTGCTTCAAAGTGAGCTTGGGAGTAACTCAACAAGGGCAACAATATTCACTCTGCCCTAAATATAACAGCATGTAACACATCATCACTGTCTGACAGAGAGAGAAAACAAAAACTTCAAAGACAAAATGGTAACTACAGGAAAGCATTCTTACCTTATTTTGGAAATGTACAGAATTCTACAGATCCATTCATTGTTGTTTCATATATGGTGTTTTCATATTATGCAACAAAACAAAAAACAGAGACACAATGATTTGTGTGTGTGTGTTTGTGTGTGTGTGTTTTGTGGATATATGATCTTATTCCAACTATCCCGACTTTTCAGCAGTTGCCAGTTGTTACCACTGACAAGAAGAACTGATGCCACCTACTGGTCCAATCAAATAGTCAGGCCTAATTTGCTGGTGTACCACAAAACAAAATGTTTCATATATCAATACAAAATATCGAACAGAAATGTGCATAGTACCTGCTGATTAGTCAGTTGTTACCCAGGTGAACGACAATAAATAAAAGTGATAAAATGTTATTAAGGAATCTCAAAATAGGTCTTGCAATATCCATCATCTGCCTAAATAAAATAACGATGAAAGGCAACGTGTGCCTGTGTTTTAAGTCACCACTCCTAAACATATGATTTCATGACTTATACAATGAGCAGCACATCATAGTAATCATAGTATTGGTAAAACAAGTACAAAAACCCCACAAATAGTCTAATGCTTTACTACAGTAATCCAGTGATAGACACTACAGAATACATGACAACTAATAACCTATTCAAATCTTATTCAAGTTTTGCATGCCGTTGGTGAGCCCTCTTACTTAGTTAAACATCGTGATTAGCACTTCCTTATTGCTCCTCTCCATCTCATGTCCTGTATCAGGAATATCTGATGTTTTTGCAAACAAATAGGCTTCTATAAATACTATGAAATGACTGTCCTATATACATTTGCATATGTATAGAGGATAATCATATTGGGCAAGTATGTACATACAACAACTCCACATCAAAAAGGCTGTGATCTTTTGCACATCATACAAATGTAACATTTTAGTTTTTTCTTTTTTAAGGATTTTATTGGTAATCTATTAGGAGTCTCAAGAGAGCATTCGCTGGAGCGGTTTGCCCCTCTCCGTCGGGTGGCACTACACATCAGTGCTGACGCTGTGGTGAGTCACCACCTCCCTCATAGTGACGGAGCGGATGAGGTTGAGCTTGTTGAAGTTAGGCATGTCCACGGGCACTACAGGCAGGTCTAACTCCTGCTGCTGAAGAGTCTTATAGCTGATCCTCCCTCCTCCGTTCCGCAGGCCCTCCTGAGGGTTCAGGTAGAAGGGCAGGTAGCCGGAGCAGGAGGGGCAGAAGGTGTAGGAGCGGATGGGTCTGCGGGGGAGCGCAGGGCTGTACCGGCTGTAGGCGGCTGGTCCATTGGGCTCGTAAGTCTCGGCGGTCATGAGGAGCTGGTTGGACGACGAGTATTCTGGAGGAGGGTGAAAGCTCAGTGGGCTTGGAGGACTTGAGGGACTCAGAGGGCTTGGGCTCGGTTCACGCGTTGGACTGGGGGATGATTTGGTAAAGTCAGGCTCCTCCTCCTCCCCCTCTGACCCCTCTCTCTTACAGCAGTAATACTAGAAGTGAAGGATGTGCGAAATTTCAATTTGCATATTGGTAGAAAAAGGGAAGAGAGAACAAAGAGACAAAGTGAAGGATTACTCTTACTGATCGAAATTCAAAGTATATCCATGTGCTGATCACATTAGCCTGCATATACTGGCGTACTGGCCTACTGATCTCATACAATACTGCTTGAAAAGTTTGAACATTCGGAACCAGAGCTGGGGTGGCTGGTGGGATACTGGTTAGGAAGTTGCCTCTTTGATCAGAGGGCCATGGGTTTGAATCCCAGGACTGCTAGTGGCACCACTGAGGTATCCCTGAGCAAGGTACTGTCCCCACACACTGCTCCCCGGGTGACCCTTGTTGGTGAATGCCCACTTCCTCAATGGTTTATAGGCAGAGCAAAAAATTCAAATAGTTAACACGGTGTGCTCACTCATGACTATGAGGGCCCACTTTCCTTCATACTCTTATACATCACATTCATTTGGCACTTGTATCCAAAATGACTTACAATACATTTACATTATATAACATTACTGTGCTATTCCGGTACAATCTAACACAGGTTTAATGATAAATACATTTACAACAGTACCATGTCAAATATTATGGTGGTTATATTAGTATTCTAATGATCATTTGGATGATTAGTCAAGTAATCACATTCATACAATTTATAACAGCATGTATTTAATTTTACTTCATAGACTGGTGTGGGTTTCCTCTCTTTCATTGATACACACAAAAACTGTGAGAGTGGTCACAGTGCCGCCTTGTGGCTGAAGATGAGACCAACTATAGCTTTATAAGGACCCTTGGATTCACTGGTTGTCAAATTCATTATCTAAATTAATTGTATCATGTAAAATGTAATTTTTTAAAAATAATGAAGATATATTATATTTTTCTTGGCTTATAACTGACTTTGCATTATTCTAACATTATGATATAATATGAAAAGTATCAAAAAATAAAATTACAACAAGTGCTGATCAAATTTTAAGGCAGATAAAATGCTCATAAAAAGATCCCTACAGCATAATGATGTGGATTTAATTGTTCAAAAAACACTTAAGATTTAGAGTAAATATATAGTTTTGGTGTGTCTAATAATAAACAAGGTCACTAATCATAATTACTTATATTTTTAAAAAATCTCACTATAGCTTTATATCTCACAGGAACATTAATATGTCAACTGATTGTAAGCAGACCCTGGAAAACAATGAAAGGAGGTGTTTACCTGCAGCCTACAGCAACACAGCACTGTAACAATGGTCAATAAGATGACTGCTGCTATGATTCCTCCTGTGATGACCACTGTTCCGGCTGTCATTCGAAATCCTCTCCATCAACACCCTGGACAGGCGGAAGAGAATTATATTACAAGGTATCATTCTCATATAAACCAGTGAACTAACCGGATGTAATGAAACTAGATAAAATGCAGATCACATGGCTGCAGCAAATAATCCGCTGCCTCATTGGAGCGGCTGAAACTCTGCCTCAGAGCTAAATGCTCATCGTGGTGTATATAATAAGATATGGCTATCCTTCAAACATTATACACATCCAATCTCCATTATGCCATTTTTCTGAACTTATTAAGGGGCGAGGGGGAAAGCAGCCAAGAACATGCCACACCCACAGTATACTGCAGCTGATTGTGCATTAGTGGGACGAAAACGAAGCCCCGAAATAGAACTCGCCCTGAGATGCTTCGCAAGGTGCCTTTGTGAGAGTCTTCACGAGAAAATGCATGAATAGACAAAGAAAAGGTCAATTTGATTTCTTTCCACATGTTCATCAGCTGAGAATATTCAACCTCACATTATCTGATGAGATCTGTCAGAACTGATAATCAGATTGGATTCTGTGACGTGTGGATTCTAGTGCTTGGCTGCTTGACTGGTTGCTCAATAATAAATTCAGATCTGAGGATGACAGCATTCAGTTTAACCCCAGGCCAGCATGTCATTCGCTCCCACACAAATTGGTCACAAATAATTTATCAAGCTTTATGTAAGCAAATAGAAAGGTCATTAAAAGTCAACAACAAAGCAGTCATATTAGTGAGGGGTTTGTTCTCGATGCATTCTGAAGTTGCATGAACCCAAACTGACGCACTGAACTTCAGGTCTGATTATCCCCGAACTTCAGCTTCTGAAATAAACACAAGCAGATGGCACTACGCTGTTCGCTTCCACATCTATAACTTTTGTGTGTTTGTTTCAGACAAAGGCTGACAGCTTGTCTTACAGAATGAGGAAGGCTTGGATTTATGTGGGAGTTTATGCGTGTTTGGGAGTGGTGTGTGTGCGTGACTGCAGATGCACCCCTGCACGGGTATTTATTTATTTTAGCACTGAATGCAAGTGTGGTAGCAGTTGGAGGTGTGGGGGTATTATACAATCCAGTACTGTGGGGGACATGCTTGTTCTACATTAAATAAAGACAAAAAAAAGTCACAAAACAGTTTTTGGGGTCCGCATGGCATATGTTAGGATCACAAACCCTCAGTAGCAATTCAACCATCAATCTATGGTAAAAGGTAGTTGGAAGAGGGTTAACCATATATCCATATATANNNGTTTTTTTTTTTTTTTTTTTTTTTGATATCAGAAACATCCTGTTGAAAAATTTGTAGTGTTTGAGCTTTTCCAAAAACAACACCTGTGACTGGTTAACCAGAAAAAATATTAACAGACTTGTTTTAAAGCATGCGCATCTGAAAAGCATATATATATGTTTGCCACAAATGCATTAATTGTAAAGGTATTATACTTTTATTTTTCTAAATTCTACATAAAATATATATTATATAAAATCAACATCCTGTACAAATTTCGGTAGCATTACTCCCTTTTCAAAGACAACTCTGACTGGTATACATATGTACACAACATTAACACAGATGGCGTGTTTATAAGCATGTACATGCTTATACATTAAACTTATATTAAAAACCACATATATTATAAAATAAACTTGATTCATTCTAATTAGCGAACCGTTTTATATTCACAATGAGAAACAGATATAACAGCAGTAAAACACGCAGCAGTGTTATGGAGGTAGTGAAGGTGGTTCCAGTGTTTACCTGTATAAAGTCCTGGTAGTTGAAGCTCACTGTCCGCCTCTCGGCGTTTTCTAAGCGGCCATATAGACTTCAGCAGAGCCGGGGAGAATCCGCCTAGAAAGTGTTGAATAACTCGTCCGGTGTGTTTTAAATCCACTTAAGTCCCTCAGATATCACCATTTCTGAGGGGAAAAGGGCTAAGAGTTGTACATATTTCCAAAAAGTGGTGCTAATATCCAGCGTATCCTGTAGAGTCCCTCGGAGTTTTAGATGCTCGGTTCTCTCCTTCACTGAGATTTTCTTCCGGTGAGTATCCCCTTTTTCTCTTGTAGTCCTTCAGTTGGTGGGAAAAGACCTGCTCATTCAACCATAAAGGCTTTTTTAAAGGTATTTCGTTAATTAATGGACGCACGAGAGCAGTTTTTTGTGCTTTCTGTGGTCTGCAGCTTCTGTATAATCCTCTTCAGCGCAGGAGGAGCGGAGCACCTGTGAGAGAAGAGGAAAGAGGAGGGTAGAAACTCACGTAGGCATCAGTCACCTGCTCGTCAAGGCAGGGAAGAAGCTGCTCGTTTCGTTTCCTCGACTGCTAATAACACCCAGGCTGTGTCTGAGAGGTTTTAGAGCCCGTGAGGTGGAGTTCGTGCTCTTCTCATCGGAAAGTCTCTGTCATCCTGAATGACTGCAGCTTTCTTAATTACATTACATTACATTCATTTTGGCATCACATATATTGTTTGATCCATGATGACTTATAATGTGAGGAAACACTTAAGTTTCAGGACAGTGTGAGAACCAAAGGCTTGTTCTAAATGCTAAAGTCTTTATGTAGGAGTAGTGCAAAAAGGCTGCAGCTCTCTGAACAGAAGAGTCTTCAGGAGGGTTTTGAATTTTGCTGCTTATGTCAAATTAAGCTCAGAACTCTCCCCTGGTTCTCACACTTCCCTGAAACTTCAGTGTTTCCTTGTGTTGTAAGTCGCTATAGATAAAAGTGTCTCCCAAATGAATGTATTGTAATTGAATGAAATAAATGTCAGCAAATATTTTACTATTTACAGGCTGCAGAGTGCCTAAAGATATAAAGATGTTCCAACCACTTAGCATTCAGCACCACCAGTATACTGATCACCACCTGATCATCTGGAATCATCTGCACATCCTCATGAGCTCAGACTTTATGTTAGATGTGCTTTTTATGCTAGGATAATTCATGTGCAGGTCACTGTGTGGATTAAGAAAAAAAATATCCTCTGAAACTGGTCTGGGTCAGGCACTGGACTAAAAAAGTTGAGACAACTTTGAAAAACCTTCAGGAAGCCTGGGGAATTGTTCCTCAAGACTACATTAAAAATTCTAGAAAGTCTGGTTGCTTGGAAGCAATTTATAAAGAAATGAGAGGCAGCTCAATACATTTGCACATTACAACCCATTCACTTCCACCAAAAGCCTCCAAACACATCCTGCAACCAAACACATGCATGAAGGTGAGGAGAGACACAAGGTTCAATGTTCATTGCTTCTTTCAGGTAAGTTCAGCTTAACACCTCTAGTTACACTCCAGCTCACCTCACACACACAATATCACTATTTTTAACTTTTAAAGGGGAATTCGACAAAGCTTTCAGATTTTTTCCTTATCAAATTGTTGTAAACAAAAAGTGCTTTTATGTGATATGCAGACACAGGCTTCTTTACAGTATCAGTGATAGGAACCAGGGGTTATAGTTTGCGTCGATATAGCAATTTTATTAATATATTTATATTCAGAATGTCCAGGGTCGTTTGGACTTTTCAGAATCAGAATCAGAAACGTTTATTAATCCCAGAGGAATATGAAGTAATGAAGTCTGAAATCACATTAATAAGTGCTGTAGATAAATACAAATACTGATGAAACAGTTTACTGGTTATCAAAAATTGTGGTTTGGAGTCCGTTATGAGTCTGTTTTTGCATGTAAGAGTGCAAAACTATTGTAAAACTATGCCTCAGACACCAAGCTGTGTAACTGTTACCATTTCAAGTAATAACTTAAATTGGGTTTCTAATCTATTGATTTTAAGACATGAAATGTAAAAATGTGTTCCCCCATAATTCATATTGAAATGAAACCATGTCACTGTAGGCTATAGAACTAAAGACAGCCTGCAGAATCTCTATATGACACATGTACACGCAAGCACAAACAGAGAGAGAGAGAGAGAGAGAGAGAGAGAGAGAAAGCACTGCACTACACTACACACCCTCTTTGACTTAAAAGTCTCTTCTTCCTCTTTTAACTTGCCACCACCTCTCCGCTCGGCTCCTAGTAGCACTTTGAGTAGCACTAAGAGGAGATCGCACAGGAGGGAGGAGGCAAAAACAGATTTTTATTACATGCATTATTAAACTTTCAAATATTAAAGGAGGCTGAGATTCCAATGTATTGTGCGGACGCGGCCATGCAATATTCATAGGAGGAGATGCAGTGTATAGAGCGATTATTTTCCCCCTCCTGCATCCTCCGTCCATGCCTGTTTTCAGAATCCCCAGAGGAGCCTCTCAGGCCCAGCAGCAGCTGCTGGAGCCGGGGTGAATTTCAGGGCCGAAATGAAGGAATGAAGAAGTTTGGGAGAGGCAGGTGGATGCAAACAGCCTTTAAAGCTGTCTCAGAAACCCTTATTGTAGACGGTCAGAAATCAGACCACTGCTGACACACCTACTCTAGGACTACAGTACAGCTTTAATGTGAAGAAATAAAGAAAAGTTTACTTGCACATCATATATGAATCATAAAAAAAAAACGATTCAAATGATTTGTTTCATTGTGATTTTATGTTAAAGTTATGGATTGATAAAAATTAACATTTACACAAATGTCCTTCAGTGTATTTTATTAGTTTGGTTTCTGGTGTTTGGAGTTGTGGTATTCTAAAACACTTAATGTGAGAAAAATTGTACGAACACAAAAATTCTTTCACACATTACTGGTCATGAATATCCTCTACAGCCAAATGAAGTTATCATTTGCTCCCCACAGCAACCCACTGTAAGGAAAGAAGTGGGTAAAACTGCTGGCGTTCAGCAGACTGGGGTTCATTTTTCACATCTAGGCCACCCTACATCATTACTACATCAGTATGAGTCCTTGGTTGATACATACACCAATGATACTTATTGCTTTGCTTTCTCTTCTTTTCAGTTCATCCTAAACCAGCTCAGTGGCTTTTAATTCTGGAGACGTCTGGCAACTCCATGTTTTCCATCTCACTATCTTGTTCTTTTTTCTAAGGTGGTTCTGGCAGAGCTTGGACTTATGTTTTGGGACACTATGTTGCTGTAAAACGAACCTGAACAAATCTGCACATACCAGAGGTCCTGCATGGAGCTATAGAATTATTTCCCACCTCTTGGTAACCTTACCATTTTTAAACCTCTTGCAGTTTCATCACTGTTCTTTGTACCATTTCATGCTGTTCGCTGGACTTGAACTGTTTGAATTTAAATGAATAAAAAGCTTGAAACACTGAGGTGTTCTGAATCATTTGACCGGTAGTGGAAATGGAAATGGCCAAATATGGTTAAATGTACTTTAAAAACTATATTTCACTCACATGTTGCTGGTTATGGTTCCTCTCTACTCACAAATTGGATGAACCTATGACCTGAGACTTTTATGTGAAGCTTTTTCCCCCCTTCAAAAGAACCTATTATAAGTAAAACATTTAAATGTAGTAGTTTAATGTAATAAAACAATAATCAAACCTCTCTCACATGTTAAAATCACAGGTTTACCAGTTCATGGCCACATTTGCAGGACTGTTACATGATTATTAGTTCTGCTTGAGGAAAGATTTCTTGAATGTCTCACGTCTCTGCATGTCTTTAATTTTTCTCAGGATCTTGTGCAATACCCACCATGATCCATCAAGACCATCTGCCAGCACATGGCGTACAAGTGAGCTACTCTCTTTCTTCCAACATTTAGCAACTAAACAAACCAAAGCATAGATGCACTTCAAATCACAACGGTGTGGGAAGAAACCGAAATGTATCTTGAATGCAAAGTGACAGTTTTGTTTTTAAAGCCCTTGTATCACTCCCAAAAAAAGGATATAAAAATGAACGGAGAGATGTTTGTTTCCGCTCAGTGTCAGCTGAATCAGATCAGCAGGGCTGTTGCCTTGCCTGGGTGGCATCCATTTCAAGGCTGTCTAATTAAACTTAAACAAATGAGCCGGAGGCAAGCTGCAGGCACGGCTGCTCTGAAAACCTCTCAGACATCCATGAAGGTGCATCCAGGGATGATACTCAAGGAGAGTGCATGGAGAGGCAGCCAGGCTGTCTGGTGTAAAGCAGTGGCCGAATGCATCAAATATTGTATTTTTCTTACGTCAAATGCTTGAATAATTCATTTCAAGTTGTACAAGTATGAATTCTACAACTGGTACAATGTTTCCAAAGATATTGCTGAAACTCAAGCTTAAGATCGAAAACTCATTTTGCAGCTATAGGTTTGAAAAACAATCAAGGACAAAAAGATGTTTTACACAGGTGACATTTCTCTGTGCAACGCCTGTTTATGGATTTTAGTTTCTAATAGACTTTAAAACTGAAATTAGCTGAATTACTAGCAGCATAGAACATTTTGAAAAATATTGGTATAGGTTTATGTCACCCATAAAAACTAAAGAATTAAAAGTATGTGTATTTTTCTCCCAAAGAATTTTGTTGATTTTAATGAACAAAGAAATGGGATATGGGTCAGACATGCATTCTCCTTTATGATCACAGTAGTAGTGCAGTTAGATCTGGCAGGTACATGTATTTGTTTACAGTGAGTTGTGCTATTTTGTAATGAAACAAAATGTCTGTGATCAGATTGGCACAGTTGGTTCATGGGTTCACTGGTTTAGAAAATTCAGAACTTGACCATATTTTTGTCCATATGCATTATTGCTCTGATGGATGTTAGGTCTCACTTTGAATTTAACAAAAAAATGGTTTATTGTGTTTGTTGTTGAAATATATCTACCTTGGAATTCCAATGGAATTCACCCAACCACAGTGGCTGTGACACATCATAGTGTATTACACATTTTATTTACAGAATGATTATGAAATAGACCCCTTCAGAGCTACACTTCTCAAACCTTAAATCTGTAGCGTCATGTATGGATATTAAAGGTGTAGTTCACAAAAAACTCAAATTTACTCAAAGTTTCCGCTAATCCCAAATGCAGTTTGGACATATTTTGTAGAAAATTCTTGTTTGTGTAGTTTAGATCTGGAGCTGCAAAGCTAAAATTGCCCACAAAAACTTGAGCTGGAACTCAATCACTCAAACTCCATTCAGCACTTTATTAAGGTCACCTAGACTCGTGGACGTGGTTTGGGACACAGAACGACTTCCTGAGAGCTATAAAAATGAACAAAGCTTCAACAATTCCATTTCAGACACATGAAATGTCTTTACAATAAAAAAACATTTCATGTGAACTGGCCAAGTATGTAATATTATGAAGCAAAAAAATACTATAAATAAGCACTATACAAATACTATAATAATTTTTCAAAGTCAGATGAATTCTTTTGTTTAGTTAATTTTTTGCTCCCATGAGAACGCAATCTGAGTCTTTTCAGCATTTCAAATGTGCACAAATTCGGACAGACAGGTACCCTCACAGTTACTCTATGCAAATGTGTTGGGAGACAAAAAGCCATGTATATTTGATAAAGTACAAGGCAGCCTCATCACTCCTCCGTCTACACAGAGTTTTCGAGAAGAGAGGAAGGGGAGCGGTTGAGATTAACTTGCTGCAGGACTCCCTCTCAGCTTTTAGACCTGATGTTTTATTGAACTTATTTATATTTTTATAAATGAGCCAATCTAACATCATTTCAGGGGAACATTAGTCCGAATGAATTGCTTAAAAAGAACTACATTCATCTATTTAAGCTCCTCCCACAAATGATTTATTTCGTAATAACTCTTGCCAGATTTTTTTGGATACTGAACTTTCAATATTTTAGCATAAGGCATTTACAGACATAAGGCATTTACAGACCTTATGCTAAGGTATTTATGTGTGTAAAATATGCATGGCAAGGTGAGAAAAAACAGAAGGGAGAAATAATGTCGGCACTGGTGACTAATAGGGCAATCCCATCAGCCTTAACACGCTTTAATGTGTTGAGTGGTTGCATAAGATGTGTTAGAGTCAGGGATATAAGGAAAATACTGCATCAAAGGACTCATTGTTACACTTCTCATTCACAGAGTTTGGCTCTGTGCAGTTTAAATCTACTCTGTAAACAAATGTGGATATTGAGGTACAGTTAATGTGGAAAGAAGTAATGAAGCTTTTAAAATCAAAGCAAAATTTTAATCATTCTTCATTTTGTGCGCTTTGTAAAAGTTGTGTGCATTGCTAAATTCATTCTAAATGATGTGTTCAGATTTTAGATTTCCTTACCATTTCAGATAATTGGGAATAGCTGTACAATCTTTAAAAGTGATTTCTGATTTTTCAAAAATTCCACAGTGGTTGAGACTTTCAGTATAGTTTAATATGCAAGACATTGTTTAGAGAAACTTTCCAACTCAGTCTTTATTACAGTGGTGTGTGTAATAGGAACATGGGGTACAACACAAATATAACAATTTTATTTAAATCCAAAATGACAAGTGAACACACACTTGTGTTTGGAGTTTTTATAGGCAACATACATGGTGGTTACATAGTGGTACATCTGAAAAGAAAATATATTTGGAAGATAATTCTCCCTTGCTATGCTTTGCATATACCTTTTGGCACTTAATTGATTTTAAAAATGTGTTTAAGGCCAAAACCTTAATGAAACCATTTTCATACCATAAAAAACACATTTGCAACTCTCTGTGAGATTTTAGGGAAAATATACTCTATTGCTTAACCTCAGATCACTCTGAATGACATGCTTAATCATAACCATGTAATCGAATCATGCAGAAAAAAAAACTGACCAGGAATTATTTATTAAATATTTATTAACTGCACTAATATTTTTACTACCGAAAATCATTTAACTGGTTCATGAAAACAGGAAAACAATTCAAATTGAATGTCTAATAAATAGAAATAGCATTACGTGAGGTAATTAGCAGGCGTCAGCGTCAAAAGAATTGGTACTATGCATCTCTGCTTAATTAGAAAAGGACCAATTACATGGTGTGCTATCTTTAAGCCAACAATACTACCTCACCACTTCCACCCCACCGCATCACTTTAAAAGCCACCGCCAACCTGGTCTATTGTCCATGTAATTTATGATGCGATTTGAAGGATTTCTCTTGGAACATTTCATGAAAAAATGCTAGCATGAATTCAGATGAGCCTCATGGCTGGTGCATTAGCCTAAATACCGGCAACACTGAGGTATATCCAAAGTGGAGGAGAAAGGTAACAGGGTGATACTGAGCACACCTTTGCCATTATTCCACATGAGGGAAATTTTACTAGGGCATTTCATCTGAGTGAAAGGAGAATGCTGGATGAGAGTAAGGGCATCTTTTATTTATCCATTCAGAAGTGCAGCAAATCCAGTGTCCTTATGGCAAAAAAGCACTCGTGCATCTCCATCACAGAGAAGAGAAAATTCATGGACATCCCCCCACCTTTTAGTCCATTCGAATAGGCCTTTTTTTAACAGACATGCAGCACAATCACGCATTTTGTGCCAGTTAAGATGTAAGGCTTTCTATGAAAAAAAGCGAAGGACACTTACTTGCATTATTCCCTGAAGCAGTAAAACATGAACCAGATTGTGTTATGATGAATAACATCATGGTTGTGATTTAGTTGCACATATAAACCAAAGGCAAATGGCACGGGTCATCACAGCTGTTATGGTAAGTAATGGAGCAAAGAAATGAAACTCCAAATATTGTATCAAATATTCTTTAGTCTTTCTAATGCCTTTTGCCAAAAACTGGTCATCTCCATTAGGAATAGAGTCATGAAACACTTTCAGTCTCAAATTAAGATCAGCTTCATGTAGTCCATTACATTAATCTAACAGGGTGTATCCCGCCTTCGCCCGTAGTAACTGGGATAGGCTCCAGTCCCCCCCTGACCCCGAGTGCGGGATAAAGGGATAGATAATGGATGGACCTGTGGGCCAAATATTATCTCGCAGAAAATATCACATCTGGGGGTGCACGGGAGTGAGGCGAGGCACAGAGTGCAGGTTCTTTAGATGGTATTTAACTGGCTGTCATCGTTTTTACTACACTTTCAGCGTCCTCGTGGCCAAAAATGGCCACCAACAGATTAAGTCTGTGATTTTTATTATATTTATGCTTTTTTGC
>JBBMFX010000037.1:6999648-7013779 GCA_037832545.1 Rhabdalestes septentrionalis | reverse complement strand
CTGGCACACGGGCCGAACTCAAAACACTACATAAAAGACACATAAGGGAAAATACCGTTCAGGATACATAAGGTTGCGTGAGGGATGCTAAGACCATGGACACAGGATTCTAAGGAACTTAAATACAAAACAGACACTCACAAGAACCAATCAAAATACACAATCACTTAAACTAAAAACAAAACAGGTGAATCACAGTGACATAAAACATACACAGTCCAAAATTTCAAAATCAAAGTCCTCAGCAAAATCCTCTGCCACAACATAACATGCTTATTTTTTGTTTTCGTACTGTTAAAGCAGAAAAGTTTTTTTTTTTGCTGCAGTGTAAAGTGAAGGTTTATCTAGCAATTGATCTCCATCTACCACCATGCCGGTCTGCAATCAGACTGTGCCCTAAGAGCAAAATTTGTATAAATTCCAATACTGTAGAAACTTCTAACAGCATCTTTATGTAAGTTAAAAAGCCAGAGGTTTGTAGAGATCTGCCCTTCCAATGTTTCTTCAGACACCAAGGGCACTAAACGGGAGTATGTCCCCCTTTGCTTTAGTAGCAGGTTGTGCTCCTCCATGAAGTCTATACACTTGATAATGGAACATCGTGTGAGGATTTGATTGAATTCAACCCATAAACCATTAGAGAGAGAGGCATTGATTATGTTTGTTTAGTTTTGGATAAGAAACACCCCTCCAGCCTTTCCTACTTTGCCATATACCCCAAAACCTTTTGCAGAAGAAAAAAAGATTCTATAAGGAAACTAAGAGGGCATGTCTTGTAGTAGGTGGTGTTGATGGTGTCTATAAGGACATTGATGATATTCTCAGCTGTCCTCACAATCCAATGTGCGCTCCTGCAGTCTGAGGGCAGTGCAGTTCCCAAACTAGACTGTAAGACTGCTGGTCAGGATGCTCCACTATGTAATGACAGTGTAAGGGGCAGGTTTAATTTCTTCAAGCTTTGCAGGAAGTTACTACGTTGTTGGGCTTTAGCTAGTTATTTGCTATTGAGAGTGATGATGGGTTTAAGATATGCTTTGCTATGCAGTCCTGAGTCAGCAGTGTGATAATTATGGGATGGAGCAAACAGTCCTGGGGAGTGTTAGTGTTCAATGTGAAAAGCTCAGCTTTCCAATTTGTTGCTGCGGAATGGTGAATTCTGAGCTGAAGTCTATGAACAGCTATCTTACGTAATTGTCCTTTTCTGTCAAGATGAGTAAGTGCAAGGTGAGTGGAAGAGGAGAGAGTGTCCTGTGTAGACAAGATGGGGCATTAAGAAAACTGAAATGAACCCAGTGTAGGTGGAAGACTGCTCTGAGGCGTGTCATAACGATTAGTGTAAATGCTACGGGTGGATAGTCATTGAGGCAGAATACTAATGATTCCTTTTGCGCAAGGATGATAGTGTTCTTCTGGAATCTGTGACTTCTGCCCAGGTCAGGGAAATATTGAAGATGTCTGCTGGGATATTTGCAAGCAGATCAGCAGAACCCTTGAACACTTAGCCAGGCATTTTGGCATAATGTCTCCTGTCAACAGACTGGTGTCTGGTCAGTGGAGTGATATGTTGTCCATGCTGTTGTGTGCTTAAAACCATGCCTAGAAACTGTCTCCTCAGTCAGTGACCATCTGAATGCCTGGACACATACATTGTATGTCTCTGCTGCCTAGAAACTGTCAATGGAATCTCTGTGAATAGTTACCTTTGCCACTAATGTATAGTAACCAGATCTCACAACCTTTTGTGCAGCCATCATGACATCTATTTATTAAAAAACGTGTTGTGATCACACAGGCCATTTTTCGCACTAGGACAATGCACCACTACCCTATGTATTTTAATGCACAGTGAGTAACACCAGCAGTATCAGAGCAAACTGGTGACTGTTAGGGATAGAGTTATAGTTAGGACTAGGGACTCACGGCCTTTCAACCTGTTTCAACCGCTTTGCAAACAAAATCGATAAGGAATCAACTCATTATTTCTTTCCTACTGTTCCTCATTCACCATTGCAGATACTGCCGGTGTTACACAGACTAACAGAGTGTGTTTCATGATTTCAGCAGTACAGTCTCTTCTGCAGTCATCCACAGTTTCTGCTTGGCATGTTTAGTCATGGTCTTGAAGAAAGTCACATGGTATTTACAATTACTAATGTAGCCAGTCATGGAGGCTGAACTTTACCTGCAAGAAGAAAGTTAAGAAAGATAAATGGGGCAGTACAGACCAAGACAAAGAACTTTCAAAACTTATTGTTTGAGTCGTGATGGAATAATAACACATGGTATAGCTCAAATAAATACCAGTACAGACAATCCATTCTAAATTAAAGGAAGAGTTCTATGTTTTGAATGTTAAGTATCATCAGTTCTACATGACCACAAATAATCTGTAAAAGAAAGTCAAGTGTTGTTAAATAGTATTGTTTAAAATGTGGCATATAGTCATAAACTTTTTTCAGATATGCCATTGCAATATTATGCTGAGTTACCATAGTAACGACGAGACATGAGTGTGATAGGGGGAATAGAGTTTATGACTTAAGAGACAATAAATGTGCTATATAAGCCTGAGCAGTCTAGACAATCTGCACAGGGGTTCAGACCGCAAAGGTATGTGCACTCTAAAATTGTCTTGATGCATAAATTGACAATAGTAACCTTTTATTTAAAAATAAAATTGTCAAGTATCAAATCCAAGACTATAAGTGATAATTGTCTGTGCCATCCAAACATTATACATTCAGTGCTGAATATTTTACAGTTTGCTTATGAAATATGTGTTCTTTCTAGATGAAGCTGTTTCCTGTCATTGCTGTTCTCCAGCTCTGGGCTTTCTGTGCCCTTGCTGTAGAGAAACCTCCAAGTAGCCTCAAAAAGTTGGTGGAGAAAACCTCACATGCACAGAAACGTAAAGTATTTCATCCTTCATTTGTATGAACACATTTATATTGGTGTATTGAAATGTACATTAATAATGTATTTTCCCATCATGGTTGCATTCCTTAAGGTTCTTCAGTAGTGATTCTACCATATTTTAATTGAGAAATCTTAATTTTGGTTCTTTAAAATTGAATTTTGTTGTGTGCATATAACAGTATAAAAATAATTATTATTTCTGTTTTATTTTTCTATTTTTTTAAATCAGCAACTCTTCTGAACCCTCTCATAGAAGGTAAAGTCCCACCTATCTCCAATAATGCACTCGCAGGCCCCTTAACACCACCAGAGCTTCAAGAACCACTAAGTTATTCGCACCTTTTTGGTGACAACGTCAATCTTAACTGGACCAAGTGGGAGGGCTCTCTTCCCAATGGGGCAGTCGGCATCTACAATGGGTACACCAAGCGCTCTGACTACATCTGCAAGTACAATTGTGAAGCAGGTTTTTACACACCTAGCAAAGGCCCATACTGCAACTACCCTTATGGTAACAGAGAATACCGTGCCCCAGAGTTCGAACTCTTAGTCAATGTAGACAATTTTGAATTTCTGGAATGGAAGGAAGGCTCATATGGATCAGTTCCCAACAATGCTGTCAGAACTTGTGGAGGTGTTGGCATCTTTGTAGGCAAAAACAAGTATGGGCTTGGTAAGGTTGTACCTCAGTTTGACGCCTTCTTCCTGCCTTGGGAGGGGGATGAGTACTGGTATAAGAAGTATGATGTTCTGGCCATCAACCGAGACGTCTATTCACAGCACATCTCCAATGTTGAATATGGTATCGATGAAGTCGAACTCTTCCATTACCCACCAGAGACCATGAGGATCTCTAGTGTCACCAACAATGACTGCCAGGCTGTGACCAAGACAGTGACCATCTCCAAGACCACAGAGGTAGAGACCACCTGGAGCATTGGCCGCACCACCATGCTTGGTGTCACAGCAGGCATCACTGCCAAGATCCCATTGATTGGCTCTGCTGGAGTAGAATTTACTGCAGAGAAGACCCTGCAGTTCAACCGTGGAACCACCCTTACAGAAACACTCAGCCATGAAGTCTCGGTGCAGCTCACGGTGCCACCCAACCACTCCTGCTCAGCACGTATGGAGGGACGCAAGATGACTGCTGACATCCCCTTCAAGGCAAGGCTCAGTCGCACATACGCAAACGGGGAGACCCAGTGGACCTCCATCAACGGCATCTATGATGGCGTGCAGATCGGAGAGGTTCGTGCAGTAGTGGACCGCTGTGAACCGATTCCAGATGCTAAGCCATGTCCACAAGCTGCATAGACTCATACAAACCTAGTGCAGACAGAAAAAGCTTCCAAAAGTCCATTTGACTGTGCTTGTATACATTTGAGAAGAATGATAACCTATTGTGGATTTTTTAAATGAAAGGTCTGAAAAATAAAAAATAATTAGCACTTCAGTTTTCGGTTTTTATTTGACACATTTTTTAGCTGAAATTCATACACCTTATTTTACAAACTGCCATAGATACCCGAAATCCAGGAGACAATCTAGAATTCCTGGAACCCTAGAATCATGTTTTTCATGATTCTTTATTGTTTCTATTCTTGAAGCATTATACAAAGTCACCTTTTCTCAAAACTGGACTGTAGGCAGACATTCCATTACAAATGACGTAAAATTCATGAACACAGACTTTCATTGTACTGTGTGTAATTAAATAAAACCAGTAATATATCTGAATAGTCCTTCAAGTGGTTTGTCCTTCAAGTGGTTTGAAGACATGACACATATTATCAGAGCAGTGTGTCATCAGGTTTAGGTAATAAAGATTGACTTTCCCAAGGACAAGCATTTATAGTCTCTCTGATAATCTCTACACTTTATCAGATGTGAATTAATCATTTTGCCTGATATATAAAGAGGTTGCTATTTCAATGTTAATGCCTTCAAAGTGTTTTGAGATTGAGGTTATGTTGATCAAAGAAAATGTCTTGCAATGTGATATACTTAAACTAGTCTTATTATTTTTTTGTAATGCATTTTAATTCTGATTATTTCAGCAATCTTACATTCTGATGATTTTAGCAATCCAAGCAACAATCGAGTGCTGTTCACAGATCATCTCCACATCTGCTGGATTATTACACATTTTATATAGGTTATTAGCAACAGACTGATCTTAACTTAATGCTCAGGTACCTGGTTTGTATTTGATACAAGTAGAAAATATATGAAGGAAAGTAATTTAGTAATAAACACATTTTTAGATTTTCCACCAATGCAGCAATGGAAACTTTGCTTTGTGAAGTGATGAAGCATACACTACTGCTTATCTCCCCTCCTAGAGTGGACAGCAGTGTGGATGGTTGAGGACATTTTCAGCCTAAAATGTATTAGCTGGGGCAGCTCAATTCTAAATGGCTCTGTGAACACTTAGAGTGATTACATGGGGAGCACACTCCAGCTGCATTTCTGGATTGTACTTGAGTAAAAAATGAATGTGCTGCAAAATCTAAGCTCAACAGTTTGAACATTTGATGTGTTGATCAACAATGTGACCAATGTGATCTCCTGGTGTGAAGTTTTCCATAATGTTGATGCGATGTTGAGCAAAAGCATTGAATCAGCATAGATCATAAATTTGTACTGATCTTGTTTATTGTATTGACAAATAATTCAGTGGAAAACTAACTTTGTTGATGCTTGTGCTGCCATTATAAATCTGGTTCTGACACAACCACCTGGCAAGCTAGCAAGCTAGCAAGCTATGGTAGCCAAAAATCTAGCTATTGTGGCAAGTGATTCAACTAGCTTGTGAATTCAAACTGTCATTTGTGATGGAATATTACAGACATTGTGTTGTATACGCTCTACACCAATTTAACCTTCAGGTTGTTCACACACAATTTGCTAGCAAGCCCTTCAGATAGGTTCAGTGGTTTGCCCATTGCCTTGTTTGAAATTTAGACTGTTTAAATGATGCGGCCAATTTGTCTCAACTAAGTCGGTGTTATGTATAAATGACAATTAGTGTAGATGTAGACAGTGAGGTTACCTACACATCCTTTAATCATATACATGTTTTAATGCTACAATTATCCTTAAGTCCATGGCAGCTTCTTTTTTCTTATTATCTTGGCCTCTCTTAGTATCATCATGTACTGAACCCATGCTGAACAGATTGTTCTCACGTGGTTCTCACCTGTAGTTGAAAACCTGACATTGCATACTTCTGTTCATTCACCACAATTTTGTACCATCGGTGTGAATTTTGGCCCCAGACAACCTTAAATAAAGGGATGATAAATATGTTGCAGTGGAATCACAAACAACCAAGTTATGAATTATGATTGAAGAAATGTAAGAAGTTCAAATGATGGCATTGCGGGTAACTAATTAACCAAGTTAAATTCAGTCTGTTTGACTTCCTATGACCTTTCACGATTTTACATAGGTGACTATTATAAAGAACAGCAAGGACTGATTGCTTCTTTAGAAAGAAAACAGAGATGAAAGAATGTGAATTATTGAATAAATAAATTTTATATTGCTTCATATTGAACTTTGACTGAACACAATATAAGCAATGACATTAAGCAAAAGCTATAAATGACAATATCTATGATATATGAGAATAAAATACCCACATGAATACTCTATGATTATATGCATTAAAGTGTTTTAGACATTGTTTTTTAGACATGTGCAGACGATCAGATCAGACATGATGCCATCTTTTAACAGTCCTTTAGACAGTACGTGAGGAAAATTGTCTGTCCTTTTAACAAAATCTGTAAAAAAACGCCCTTCAGACTTGTCCTACATTATCACCATGGACCCATCAGTGAATAACTGCGTGTCGTAAAATTTAAGTCATAAATACTGATAAAACTAATCAAGAACACTCATCAATATTCACGCCATTGACCCTGACTATATCTAACCCATATCCACCCTCAGAGCTGTCATTGATAAAGTTGACACAAACAAGCTGAATTTCCAATACTAAATCATTACATAAAGCTTGAAAGAGACTTCAGATTGTGATTATCTATCTGAAAGAAGATACTTTGCTCAGTGAAGTCTGTCAATCTCCTGTACAAAGTCCTATGCAAAATATTGGATGCCCCCTGTGAAATGGCTAGCATATTTAAAAGCACAGTTAGGGTTCATCTGCTGAATTTAACTTATTGAAAATGTGTACTTGTGGACCTAATGCTATACAATTTGAGTGTGGTGTCAAAAGTTTTGCACAAAGCTGTAAATTACAGACCCAGCAAAGAAGTGATGCAAAAATACAGGAGAAGCACTGCAGTGGACTATGGCATTCCTTAAATACATTGTCAAAAATTAAAATACTTTTTTATGATAATTACCGGTAATTTTCAAAAGTAAAATGATCAATAATTTATGCAGGATTAAACAACTTATTTTCCATATTGCCACTAAGTGTCCCACTTGTTAATTAGATTTTCTATTTTCATTTCAAGCTCATTTCATGTTTACATTTTTTTTTCCCCAATGAAGAAATGTTTTCTTGTATTTAAAATCTATGCATTTTGTTTGCTGGCATTTTAGTGGTAAGATAAAACACAAGTAGGGTGATGAAAGATAAACATGTTTTCAATTGTGCGATCTGGGAAAGACTATAGTCCTCTCACTACTTTCAAAACAGTCTTTATTATATTTTATTTAATACACGATTTATTTGAGGCAGCTAGCACCAGATCGACATTGGATTGCTTTGGTGTCGAGTTACCAAGCCCTTAGATTCTACTATTTGCTATATGAATATAAATGTTGAAAAATTAATCTTTCTGAAACGCTTTCATTGCTCTGGCTCTATTCTCCAATGCTGAGGTCATCAGTCCTGTTTATTGGGGGCAATTCTAGGAGCTTAAGAGCCCTTTGGCAGGTGCGTGCATCAGCACTTGAAAAGGAGTCCAACAAGGTAAAAGATTCTAATTATATTATTTCAGTTCAATAATTTGATTGGTTGTTTGGTGAAAGTTGTATCATAAGTTAAATAACATTACTAACTGCTACATATTATCGCTAACAAAACATACTGCTTCTAATCATGTATTGTAGCATGAAAAAGATTAAGAGAGTGCACACCGTCAAAATCTGAATCAGAAAACTTAAGGAAATTACTGTAATTTATTTAGTGTGTTTTATCACAGAACTGTCTTTTCTTAGCAGGTGTTTACAGACAAGCAGTTTAAAATGTAATGACACACACAGAGTAATGAAATATCCAATTAAAATATGTATAATTCCAATGTTGATATCTTTACTATTTATGACTGGACCCGCTTGTAACAGATTATTGTTTTTTATATTGGAAATCAAATATATATTATATAATATTAAGAATATAGATGAATATAGCAATACATATGATATATTGGGAAAATGGTCATTTGAGTGTTACGCAGTACTGTGGCTTTCTCACCAGATGAGGGCAGCAATTTCTTTAGTGTTTGTGGTCCTGAAGTTGTGTGTGCCACCTCTGCATTCGGTGCCCACCCCAGATCTCAGTGCAACCAACAGTGAGTTCAGTTTACAAATGCATTCTTTCATAGCATAATTCTGGCCTTCGCAGATTCGTTTTCATACACAGTTTTGTGTTTCTGTATATATAGTGTTATGGTTACACAATTTTAACAAAATGTAATGGACGGATCCAAAAAAAAACCCAAAACATTCAGAACAGTGTATTGACTTTTAATACTGTATGGCCGATAAGTCCCTCTCTTCATAGGGTCAGTTGTTTACTTTTGTGGAAACCAGTTTCAATGATCCAAGCTAGGCATCTGGCTTCCACACTTAAATGACTGAACTTTCTTCTTGTAAATTCTAGTGGCCATGTGGTTTGAGGCTTATTTTATAGGAGGCCTGATAATAATGCCAAATTAATGCGAGCCAAAGCAAGTTGTGGCATATAATTTGAGGTCTGTTGAGGACACTTCCCAGATGATTCTGGACCAAATACTGCCCAATTAAGACACTGAACGGCACAGTTATGGCAATGGCAAATGTTATTTGGAGCCAAAACTATCCTGGTTATAGCAGGTCACTTAAAATATACACATAACTTAGATTGTGTTTATTGTTACACAGCATAATGCTGCCAAAGAAGTGTTATTTGAGCCTAAGGCCATTATTATAAATGACATATGTGAGTACAAATCCCCTTTAAAAGGTATTAAATGAGATTCTGTACCAAGATTGTTTACATTATACAAAATACACCCACACAACTCAGGTATATAATTGGTTACTCTAAGACCATCCATCCATCCACTCATTCATTGATAGGTTCTTTTCCAATGCCAGGAACATTTTCTGAAACCCCTATTCCTTAGACTAAAACTAGGTTTATATTATGAACTTTTAACAGTTAGATTGTTTATTTGAATTTCCTGACCTTTACATTTATATCTTCATTAAGAGATACATCTAAACCCAGACCTGGGTGAGGTGGTTCCACCACTTGATGCCTGGACTCCAGTGATACGTCCTGACACCCTCCCAGAGTTCATCTCAGAGGAGGAAACTTCACCGTTCATGTTTGAGGAAAATGTCAGCCTAAAATGGGTTAGCTGGGAGGGCTCACTTCCAGACGGGGCTGTAGGCATCTACAATGGTTACACAGGACGCACTGACTACATCTGCAAGTTCAACTGTGAGGCTGGATTTTACACTGCAAGCAAAGGGCCGTACTGCTACTACCCTTACGCAGATGCTGAGTATCCTGCCCCAAAGTTTGAAGTTTTGGTCAATGAAGACCACTTTGAGTTCCTGGAGTGGAAAGAAGGTTCCTATGGTTCTGTGCCCAAATATTCAGTCAGGGCGTGCCCAAAAATTGATATCTATGTTGGTAAAAACAAATATGGGTTAGGCAAGGTTGTTACTCAGCATGAAGCCTTTTTTCTTCCTTGGGAAGGTAAGGAGTACTGGTACAAGAAATATGATGTGCTGACCATTAACAGAGACATGTACAGCCAGCATATCTCTCACGTGGAATATGCCATTGACCAGATTAAGCTGTTCCATCATCCTCCAGAGACCATTCAAATGGCCAAAGCCACCAATTATGAGTGTTCCAGCGTTGAAAAGACGGTCCTTTTGGAGAAGTCCAGCACTGTGGAGAAGTTCTGGGACATTGGTAGAGAAACCCGTAATGGATCCACCTCACTCATGACTGGGAAGATCCCAATCATCAACCCAGACAATGTGGATTTTACCAAGGAACAAACTGTGAGTTTCTCTCAGGGGACGAAGATGGTTGAGACCATCAGCCACTCCATGTCTGTACAGGTCCTGGTCCCTCCCAATCATTCTTGCTCAGTAAGGATGGACGCTAGGAGAATGACTGCTGACATCCCATTCACAGCCCGACTGAGTCGTACATACAGTAATGGAGACACCCACTGGACCACCATCACTGGAACTTATGATGGTGTGAAGATTGGCGAGATTAATGCCGTGGTGGAACGCTGCAAACCCATTGATGATGCTGAACCCTGTTTTCTTGAAAGGGATTAGACCACCTTTCCACATTTGCCTCCCTGACATAATTAAAGATCTTCCAGACTTAGTGGAATGACAATAATGTGGCTCGGCTTCCTTAACAACATGTATCACCAGGAAATATATATTGCAATAAAGTGCCAATTGAAACTTGAATTCAAAGTGGGTTGTAAATTATATATTTACATTTTGAACAATAGAAAGTTCTTCTTTGAAGGAACACTCTCATTTTATATCTTTACCTGAAATTCTACATTGTCAGTGTTTTAATCAGTAAGAGGAAAAAACAGAGAAAAAATCTTTAATTAACAAAATTACTTTTTTTAATATCTGATCATTATTTTTGTAGTCCATTTGAACATGTACAATAATCTCATGTAGCCTCTTCAGGCAGTAACCACATATGTTCAGTTGCACAAGCATTTGTTCTCTTAATATAATATAATTGTTAGGAAATAGCTATTTTTTATAGTTGTCTTTTTTCTTCATTTTAATTGTATTATTATTATACACTATCATGATAACTGGGTGTTAGATGTTAACTAGATCGCTAGGTAGATCAGCAAGCTTTGTGAGGTAAATAAACATATCCCATTTTAAAAATTCTATTTTTAATGTTCATTTGCAAAATTTGAGGAAACTAGATGAAGCTTATTAAGGAAATTATACTTACTATTAGAACAACAGCAAGTGTAATAACACATAATAAAATAATAACACTTTCACAATTGTTTTTAGGTGCAGTTTTGTTTCAAAACCCAATTCCTGCAATGTTTGAGTTTATGCAAGCCACACTCATTTGGACAAAGAAAGAATGAAAATGTATAAAGTTAAAGACATAAAAAAAAACATACTCAAAATTCACATTACGTAAAACACACTTCAGATGATCTGTCAACTAAACCATATACACATTCACACCATTTGAGTCAATATACTTTTTAAATTGAAAAATGACCAGTAAAAAAGACCTTCCTCTGTGGGCCAGACTCAGACCTTGTTGATTCCTTGAGAAAAGACAAAGACAAATACAATCATCCATTTGCCAAAACTGGTTTTAAAGCAGAATATATTTTCTAATATGATTAATGGTTGAAGCTAAAATGGTTTGTCAATGAAAGTCAATGAAAACACACCTTTGAGGGATTCCAGTGAAAAATCCACAAGGAGTGATGCCCTGTTATCTTTGTCATATATTTTCTTTCATATAAAAATGCCAGGAGCTTAATATAACTGCACTGAATCAAATCAAATTAGTATAACTTGATTGAATCAAAACCTTTCTTGAACAAGGTACTGTTGTTAAATTAACAACCAGGAGAGGTCGCTGGAGTTTGAAATAAAACTCAAAGGCCTTTTGTTGAGGAAGGTAGGAACTGTCATTATTTTCTAAAACAACTCAAAGTAAAAGTGTTGTTGCTTCTATTAAAAAACGATCAAAATGTATTGAACCGCTCTGTTAGCTTAGAAACTGAAAATGTTTGGTTCTTGTCTTGTTCTTGTTTTGGTCTAGAAAGAACTGTATAAAGCATCATGTTGCAGATTATGCATTCAAAGTAACAGAGAGCAACTGATTGCAAAATGCAAAAAGGAACATCTCAAGTGCCCTTTAAACACACTATGGACATCAGGGACTTATTCAGATACATAAATATTTTTACAGCTACTAGAGCTTTCTCATCTTGGAAGGATTTACACAATATTTTGGAGTTCCTATCCATTTATGATGTCAGACACTGATGTTGGATGAGAAGATCTGCCTCACAATCTCCATTCCAGTTCACCCAAAGGTGCTGGATGGGGTTGAGGTCAGGGCTCTATTCGGGCCAGTCAAGTTTTCCACAAGAAACTCATCTGACCATGTGTTCATGGATTTTTTTCAGTGTATTCTGTGTATATATATGTGTGTATCTGTGCTATGTGTGATTATCATTAACGTTTATAACTGAGTGAATGTTACTACAGTTCTTACTATTACATTACTATCCTAATGTCACCAAACAGAGTAAACTAGTTTCTACCCCCCTCTATCCAGTTCCAAATATCAGTTACGATGTTATTTATGTTCTCTGAATAAATTAGGCACCTTTGGGTGTATCACACTGTCCTGTTTAATAGTGCTGCTGTATTTACCTTTTCCATCTCACTGTGTTGAGGCAGTTCCACCAACTGTCATTGTGTATGAACTTGCCAGGTATTTTTCAGATGCTCAAAATCAAAGCCAGGTGTGTACATGTGCTGTTTTTCTGTTGCAGTGGCAGGCGATTAAGTTGTTCAGTGCGATGCTCTAGTTTGAATGGTGTCTGAGGTTATAGAGTGAAGCAACAAGTGCACACAGCTCCTATCTCAACAGTTCATCTATCCCACAGTCACATCTCAGCTCCGTATGCAAACCCATGCAAACTAGCACCGGACTCCAACTGCTCAAAAACATAACTGTCTCTCCAAGAGTCAACACAGATTTCAACATGCTCGTCTTTTCCCCGGTAGCTTAGGTAGGAGTTTTGTCTTCAGCAATAAACTCTATTATCTGTAATGTTATTGTTGTGACTGAACCGAAGAGGTTGTCCATTTTCCCATTTTCCAAGCAAACACATGGTAACAGTGTTCGCACCTCCAGGGTTTATTTGGGTGGTGTTGAGTATAAATATTGACTTTAAAGACTCAATGGAACTGTCTTGGCCCCATTCGCCTCATTTCCTTTCCTCTTCTCTGGACAGGCATAGATAACAGCCTAGTCACTGCCCAGTAACAAATTTCAGACACATGTCTCTTATCAACAGGGCTGTCATAATCACATGATTTAATGAAACTTACTTCATCAGAATCAGAATCAGAATCAGAAAGTGGTTTAATGCCATTGTTAGTGAACAAGCAATTCACAAACTAGGAACTTGCTTTGGTGCTAATGTGCAACATATAAAATGCATGAACATGCGTATAATAAAAATATCAACTTTAATAAAAATAAAATCATTCTTAAACCATTAAGTTAAAATTTACTTTCTCACTTCATAGGCAATTAGTATATCACCTTTCTCCTGATATCGCAGATTTGAAATATTCATACAGAGAGAAACTGAATGGAAAAACCCATTTACATGTACAGTTTGCCACATTGGATTTTTTGATTAATTTCTTTTTACATTTAATCCTCTTCCTAGTGAGGGCCATTTGATGCTGTGATTTTAAGTCTGATGTGCACTATATGGACAAAAGTTTTGGGACAAATGGCCAACAAATCAAGGACTATAATGACATTGCATTCAGATGCAAATACTTTAATTTGGAGCTGGTCCCACCTCTGCTGCATAACAGTCACTTTCCGCAAGATTTTGGAGTTTATATGGGAATTTGTGCCCATTCATTCTGAAGAGCGTGTCCCAATACTTTTGTACAACACTCCATGTAACTTCAGTCTGAACAGGCAGGGCTAAGTTGTTGAAGGTTGTACTGAAGGATATATAACTTTGTTGGCTTTTATGACAACAATGGCTTTCAAATCGACAGTTTTGCGATGTAGGTTTCTTATGAAGACTGTTTGGACTGGTGAGTTGAACTGGGTACACACGTAGACAAAATTGTTGGTACCCCTGAAATTCTTCCAGAAAATCAAATATTTCTCACAGAAAACTATTGAATTAGCACATGATTTGCTATCCACATGTGTATTCCCTTT
>JBBMFX010000037.1:6964432-6999548 GCA_037832545.1 Rhabdalestes septentrionalis | reverse complement strand
TATATTTCGTACTCTAAATGTGAAGCTTCACAGTTAGATTGGGCTCAATGAACCATTTCCAAAGACCCCTTGTTTTCTATAATACCCCCGTTGATCCAGAGTTATAAAACCATTGTGTCGGGCGTTATTATCCAAAAAAAGGGGTCTTTGGAAAGCTCTCATTGAGCCCTATTTAACTGGGAATTTTCCCGGAGATTGGTGGTTGCCCCGTTCAGAAAAGACGCAAGCATTTTCCAAGGGGTAATAAAGTACTGTACCCGAGTGAGATGAAAAGTTCTCGGATAATAACTTTGTTTACTATCATGTTAAACGAGAGGTTGTTAAAAGATGTTACTGAGCCCTATCTAACTGTGACGTGCGACATTTATATTGCCAGATAGATATTTCATATTTAACATTTTATTTAAGATCAGTAAAGACAGGTCCTCCATGTTGGTGAGGGAATATCACAGCATTCAGTCCAGCCCCCTGCTAAGTTCCAGCTAATTGTAATCATGGGGCGTGGTCAATTAGCATATCTCACGCGGTTTTTAAAAGCAACATTTAGATTTAGATTTAACATTTAAGATTTATATTTAGATTTAACATTTAGATTTAACATTAAGATTTATATTTAGATTTAACATTTTAGACTTAACATTTAGATTTAATATTTAGATTTAGATTTAACATTTAGATTTAAGATTTAAGATTTACATTTATATTTAACATTTAACGTTTAGATTTATCATTTAATATTTAGATTTAGATTTAACATTTAGATTTCACATTTAGATTTAGATTTAACATTTAGATTTAAGATTTAAAATTTACATTTAGATTTAACATTTAACATTTAGATTTAGCTTTAACATTTAGATTTAGATTTAACGTTTAGATTTATCATTTAACATTTAGATTTAGATTTAACATTTTGATTTAACATTTAACATTTAGATTTAGATTTAACATTTTGATTTAACATTTAACAATTAAGCAGCAAGAAAATGGACCAAAACCTAACACTGTTTTTTAAACACATTTAGCTCTAAATGTGTAAAAATTGTGCTAAATGTTGAAAAAATGACACCTCTAAATTTGTGAAGCTGTTTTTACAAACGGCGCCCCATAACACACAACCTATATTTTCAACAAAATAATAGAGCAGAATAAGTAACCCAGATTCAGTTTCAGCATTTAGATATTTGTCCCACAAAAAATCTGATTACTTGGATAGCTTTAAGGTGGATTCCGATCTTGTACCCCAAGCTTGTCATTACCTTTCCTGTTAAATAATTATGAAGATGGCATGTACAGCTTCTGATGCAATTATTTATTAATTGGCCGTTGTCAATTATCTTTTACATTGTGATCAGCAAAAATTGTTCAAAATTCTGTCCAAGAAATTGCTCACAATTCAAAATAAAATTAATAAAATCTCACTACCTCAACATGTGCTGTAATGCTTGCTTTAACTTCTCTTATAAAGTGAGCTGAGCTTTTCTCTGAATGTGACGGTTCCCAAAGCAGAGTGCCATAGATAACTTCAGTGAATATTTTTTTCAAGACCACTAGGATGTCCCAGGGGTAGCTTAGAAAAGATTAATTTTCCTTTTCAGCCCTTGGGGAAGTTTAACCCCCTTCCAGTCTCACACTCTCCCCTGTAAGTTTTGCATGTGTTTACATGGGGCAGTTGACAGGAGCACATTTACACAAGAATCAGAAGTTTTACATAAAGTCTGTTGAAAGTCTGTTAAGCTAACAAAAACAACAACAACTGTTAACCAATAACCACAACAAGCATTCAAGCAAAGCACATCCCAGGCTTATCTGTGAGTTTACTGTAAACAGACATGCACGGCCAGTTATCTTTTTTGCTCAGTTCCCAGGCAGCTGCAGAAATGCAGCTGCTGAAGCAGTGGAAACGGCCTGAGAAAAGAGGAATCAGGTTGGGTAACAAGCAGCCTCGGGCTCCTTCGCTTTGTTTCATGATTTGTTGTGATTCACTGTGATGGTAGGTGACAGGTGAGTGTAACATGAGCACATCTACACACACACACAAACACTCACACGGAGATCGTAGAGTCAGCGGTTCATTCATGGGAAAAGTCCAGAGGAACGTTGTAAAAATAGGGGCTGTTGGTCCTGTATTTTGCATTCATTCTTATTTCATTTGAAATTTTTCTGAGACCAAAAAGAATCTCACCTCTGACAGATACCAAAATAGAGGCAATGATAATTGAATATTATAGGCCTTTTCAGTGCTAAAACAAGTACATCGTGTGATTGTGACATACTCAATAAACAAAATGGGCCAAAAACTTTAAATAAATGAAGTAGGCCCACTCTCACATAACCCCATATCACATTATTGTTCACATCCAACTGTGTTTTACGTAATGGTTGTGTTTGTTTGTTTAGGGCGAGAGTGTCCTGGTGTCCTGCTGGTTGCGCTGGGACGTTGTGCCGCTTGCGGACGCGCTTTGTATTTGCCCCACTGCTGTGAATGTTTACCCCCTTCCTGTTGCTTTCAGGCGACTATGATGTCACTGTCCTGTGTGGGTCATTATGGTGTTAATGTTTCCACAGGTGATTTCGGGTTGATAAAACTGGATTTTCCTTTGACCAGAAGTTTCAGACTAACAAAGTAAAAATCTTACATCTACTCTTAAGAATAAAAATGCCAAAAGGGGTTATTTGGAGAGGTGCCAGAGACGAACCACACTTGGTCCCTCAAAGTATCTTGCCAAAAGATGTGGTGTTAATGAAGTGTGTTTGTTTGATTAATCATTTTTACGAATGTCCACATTATTTAACGGATGAAATACGTATACTCTCCTTGAATACATGTGTTGTCTGTATGTACTGTTTGAAGGTAGGACAAGCTTCTACAGAACGAAATTAAAGATTCAGTTCAACCTAGAAAGAGAACTTGTATCTCAAAATGAAAAAAAAAAAATCAAACCATACTTTTTGCATGAGTATGAAACTGTTATGATGGTTCAGGGTTTTTTTTTTCCACAAAACAGCTTAAATTAGTATGTTAACGTATTCATTGTTGTTTCCAGCCTGCCTGTTGCAATCTGCTGCAACATCTCAGTAGTATCCTATTCAGCAGAGCAGCATTTCTACAAGCCATGGCCTCCAGTTCAACCTCTAAATGTCAAAACACAGTCTGATGAACAAATGTGAAAATGCAAGGAAAAAACACAACTGTTCAAATATGTGAATGCAAGAATACATTGTGGTCTATTTCAAATTAAACATGGACATTTGATTTCTGTGAAAACATTCCACATGTTTCATTAGATGCTTGTAAAAGGTTAACATATTTTACCCTGTGTGTAGTATTTCTACAGTGCTCCTTCAGCAAAGAGTCCTTGTAAAGTGTCTCCACTCTCACTGTAGTCTCTAGGACATCCAGAAGGCCTAGAGGGACATTTACTTTATTTAATTGGTCCCAACATTTATGAATCAAGACATGATATGTTAATTCCACTATCATTTCCTAATTGTGTTGGGCGGTTAATATGACATGATAGAATATCTGTTGGCTGAATGTCCAACCAATAGGAGAGCTACCGGCTGCTATATTTTCAAAATTTACTCAAATGTTTCTGATCAAAACTTTATAATAAGGTCAAATTAGTAGTACAAGGAGTTCTGAGTCAAAACACAATTCAATTAAAAAATAAAAAGCACATTATAAGCTTGACCCCCCTGTTGGGTTCTGAAATGCATCTATTTAGTCCATGTTCTGTCCATCTTGCAGTTATTGACAAAGTATGAATAGGTCAAACTGCTTTCTAGACCTGTACAAGCCAAATTCCATAAGACTGCTTGAGACTGTAAGAGTTTGTTCTTAGCTCACCGAAACAGGTGGAAGTGATTAGAGAAATCAATTGGTTTCCCAAAATCAGGTTAGGTACTGATAACCTTATCCTGCCAGGTGTATTCAGGTGATTAGTTTGTTGCAGAAGTGCTACATGCAGAAGTGCTGGATTGTCAGCAACACCTAAAGTACCATTTGGAATGAAAAGTAGACTCTTACGGATTCGGATTCTGATTCAGATTCTTAATTGATTCTGATTCTGATAAGTAGTTCATGTGGGTTTTTGAACATAAATGAGCTGTTTGTCTCTTTTCCAAACATTTAATTCAAACTCACATCCCACTTCTATTCAACTGTGATTTTAGTTTGCCAGACTTCACTCCCAGCTAAACATGAAAAGACTAAAATAGTTATTGTGCATCTAAAGTCACTGCAGACATTTGAGGAGCCTGTGAAACTTTGTACTTGTGTTTAAGAATCTGAGCACTTGAGAAGTCCCACGTTCACTTGCAAGCAGCAAACTGATGTGAACTGCATCATACGGAAGCAAGCAAATAGTTCAATGGACTTCAAAGAGCACTTTTACATGTGCATGGTCACTAATGCACTGTATACATTTACACTGGCCGTACAATGAGCCAGGAAGGACATGGCTTTTGATCTCCCCACACCACTGCATGTCTAACTACGGTGTCAACAGGTTCTGGGGTGGGATATGTGGAAATGTGGTCATGGACATAAAAACACTGATTTCCTGTGGACTCAAAACATGTTTTGGTCTTTAAAGGCTCATGCAGTCTCTAAATTCTGCATAGATATAACCTTTATCTTACATAGGCCTGGTTACTCATACTTTACATGCCATAGACAGCATTTGCGCTCACTTGTCATCATTTGTGTTATTTTATAAACCCTTAAAACTCACATGATGTGGATTTAAATAGTATAATTAAAAAATTATAAAAGTGATAAAAATAGAGGTTCTAATGTATATATAAAATACTAACATCTTATTAAATTATCATTTTTATACAGTGATGTATCTGCCTAATATGTGACCATTGCTTTTAAAATAAACCATGTTTACATTTAAATACATTAAACTAGAGTCTCTGCACATGAATGCACATACACCCACACACACACACACACAGAAACACACACAGGCACACAGAAACACAGAAACACACACACATACACACACAGAAACCCACACACGCCCAGAAACAAAATTTCATTCACGCACACACACACACACACTCGAACACACAGAAATCCATACACACACGTATTCACACACACATACATCATTTTTCAACAGCAATATGCTGGACCAAATAAGCAATGAGGAATGTGTTGAAAAGACATGCATTAGGTATCAGGATGGCATCTTAGTGTAGGAGGTTTTGCCAACATCCCATTAGACCGTGAGCTTTTTCCCAAGACTGAACTGCAGAAATTTACCCAGAAAACCACAGATCCTGGAGCCACATTGTCCCAAACATCCTTGGCCTCCCACACAAGAAAACATCATCAAGAGGACACGTCTCAGATGAAGAATGCTGATTTAAAAAGAAAGCCTCATTACTCCAGGTTAAATTCCTCTAATATCTCAATACATTTCTGTACATTATATTAACTGAGGCATGAACAACATTTGTTTACATCTTAATCATTTAATTAGTAGAAACTTTGAAATATTGGAAATCCTCTTTAACATTTGAATTGAAACTAAATGTAGCAATTAAGGTCAATGGGAGAAACTCACTGAAAGGACATTGTGTCCTAATTAACGTTTTGCCTGCTGTCATGTCTAAAACATTTCTTAAAGGATGCTAAGTCATGTACCGTCACTAGTTCTGTTTCAGTGATGATTCACACTACAGAGCAATTGCTGTGTAAGAAAGTTGCTAATTGAACTTTTAATCACTGTCTGGGTTATTATGAAGCATTTGTTTGGCATTTTCCCATTACAAAGACGTGATTGCTGAATTTAGTGGAACTTTTGGGTCAAGCCGAGAGGGAGGAACAGAAAACATGACAGACTGCTGTGTCCAGGAGCTAAAAGAACCTAAAAGAGGAGAAGGAAACAAAGATAAACCAGGGCACTGAGCGGCAATGCCGATTCCCAGGAGATCCGCGGATGGAAAAAAGGCACGCGTTTCCCAAGCACTCCGCTCACAACCAGATTTTTCCTTGACTTCACCTATCGGGGATTTCACAGACGGTGATATGCACTGTATCAGTCCCAGCTGGGACAGAGAGTTCGAGAGTTGTTGAAGGAAACTATAAATCAGTTCTATCTAAGAATAGACTGAGTTGACATATTTTCACTCACACGTTGTGTACTTTGCTGATCCAGCTCATGTTCTTGTGTACAATAAGTTTTGATGGCAGGGGTCTGAGTGAAGATCCCCGTTGTGAAGGAATCCAACAAGTTCTGCTGAAAATATAACCTTCTTACTTTGACAAAGTTTTGTTAGGTGCTGCATTTGTCAAAAAGTTCCACTACAGATCAAGATACAGTATTTTTTTGATCTGTTTGTTTTTTACTGGCCATCATTTAATGAAATAACAAAACAGTTTCCTTAATTCGGGCTTTGGTTTCTCCACTCAGAACATGAAATTCACTGACAAATGCAAGGCAGGTGTACGCTATGACCACTGACCATTAATACTAGAATGTTTGACTTACAGAATTGATTTATTGACACCGAACGGCTGCTTTAGACCCATCTGGGAGACTCGCCGTTGGCACCATGGAGGTCAGAGGATTGACAATGAGGTCATGTGGTCAGAGTGTGTGTGCTAAGAGCAGGGCCAGAGTTAAGAGAAGCTGGGCGACACGGGGTCTCCGCCGTGAACCTTCACACAGCCTCCCCCAAAACAAAAGGGGGAAGTGTCTGTGTGTGACTGGGCCTGAAGTGACTTCCTGTTTGTGATTCTGTGGCCAAAAAAGGAGCCAGATACCAAGTTCTCCTGCAGTTATGGCAACACTGGAGCTCGCCGGTGTCTCTCCACACATCGCGTCTCTGTAGGTGGAGCATCACAATGCTGGGAAGCAGCTGGGCGCGCCATGACACAGACAAGAGTGTGTTTTTGTGTGCAATCAGTGGCGGATCGCAAACAAAATATTTTCAGTCATAATTATACAGCGCTGGCTCATCAGCTTGAGATAAAGCTGCGCACTCTAAATGAATATATGGGTGTCAGAAAGGATTCCTTGGAGTAGTGCACTGAATGACCCACTTCTGGATCTCTAAATAATCTTTTGGTGAATGGATCCATTGAAACTAATGGTTCTTTTATGTCACCATTGAAAAGAATCCCTTATTGACATATTTACTTGGAAGAAAACCCACACACAAGAGTTTTGTCCATCAAGTAATATATTGAAAATACCCTAAACAGTATTTTATTAATGTTTTGCAGTATGTTGCCAACAGAAAACAAAGCGCTTTACTTTTCAATAGTGGAACTCTTTTCCCTCCCTTCCCTCTCTCGTTCATTACCATATTTTTACTTTATGTCCTAAAAACCTAGAGGCCAAGCCTCTGAGCATTGTGCGATGAATGCAGGGGGTGGGGGGGTTGGGTAGTGTTTGGTGGTGGAGGGGCAGGATGCATAAATCAATTGCTGATTCACTAAGGAAACTATAACGCTACAATGGAGCGACAATGGGACATTGTACCAGCTTCAGGTGGGCTGTTGTCCAGCAGCGATATTCTGGTCACGAAAGGCCTTGATTCTGTAATCCCAGGGTTGGTTTAGCAAACGAGCACCAAAATACACACACAACTGCCCTGTTTAATCAAACTTGACTAAGCAGCACTCTCTCCAGTGGTGGATTCGCACTCAGTCCTTATTTGTGTTCTGCAAGACGTGCATATATTAATGACGCACTGCTTAAAAAAATATAGCTTATTTGTTTATTATTGCACACTATTTACATACCAATTACATGCTAGTAGTTTATTGGTTATTACAAACTCATTTGCTATTCAGGAAAATTAACCTCCAGACTCACATTTGAAAATATAACTAAATGAATGTAACCAGTTATAACCCGACTCTGACTTGCTAACTAAGCACTGGTCCCCTGTTTCATCAACTTAAACTAAGCAGCACACTCTCTAGTTGTGGATTCGCACTCAGTGTTTATTTGTGTTCTGCAGGGCTTGCATATTCTAATCAAGCACTGCATGTTTTACTTTGTGAACTGTTTGTCTAGGTGTTTTTAACTCAACAGGAAAAGTTTACTTTTCAGTAGAAACTACAGTAGATTTACGGTGAAACAATATGGGTAACAATATAAAGGGTTCCTTCAGAGTGATGTCATAGAAAAAAACACTTTTGTCTCTCTCAGCAGTATTTCAGATGGTGATTGTTTGGAAAACGTTTTGCTTTGTTTATCCAAACAATCACCCTCTGATTGTGTAGAAGCAGAAAGTGAAAAAATGTGAAAAAAAGAAATGGTTTATGAATAAAATGTGGCAGAATGTTGTACACATGATAACCAATGCAATTCTTTGCACAATAATTGCTTAATATTTTATTTACATGCAAGCCCTCACCACATTTGAATATAGTTATATAGTTGCCTTGGTCAATAAATGAATAGCAAACGTGAGTAAGTGTGCCACTTTTAAAATAGGGGAACTTCTTCGTACTTTTATTTTTTGACGGTCTAAAATAAAATTGCAAAGCATAAATGTCAGAGGTGTGCTACTAGTCCAAAAGAGAGAAATTAAACTCACTAAAAAGGAATTAGGAGCCACAGGTTAATTTGAATAACTGTCCAAGAACAAAGTAAAATGAAACTGCATTTCTTTAATCATGAACCACAGTGGAAGTAAGAGTGTTGGATAATACTGACATCTTAATAATAAACTACAAAGTAAGCAATTGATAATAAAATAACAGTGAGACGATTATTACAATGGCCAATACAGTTAATTTGTTGGACTATTGAACTGTTCACTACAAAATGACTTCTGTGTACTTCTGACCAGTGCAACATAGAAATATATTCCTAACATGTATGAGCAGTGGCGAATGATAGGTAACGAATTACATCTATTGCTATGAATTCACCTGTTGATATTTCCTAATTAATGATCAGATATTCTGCCTGCATCCAAAAGGTAGAACATGTAATTCATCAGTCAAAAAACTATTAATTACTAATAGACAGAGGATTATTAAATGATAAATGCACAAATAAAACATATTTTAGCTTGTTTATGAATCAGATGTCTTTATTTATTAATAGTTTATAAATTTATTTTTACACAAAATACACATACCAATTACAAACTAATAGTTTATAGATTCATTGGTTGAAAATATCACTGAATAAATGTAACCAGACACTACCCAACTCTGACTTGCTAACTAAGCCTGATACAATGTCAATTTTAGATGAGATTTCTTATAAAACATATAGCTTAAATCCCAAATGCAGCAAACCACTGTCTGAACAATCTAAAAAGAGAATGAGAGTGAACATCTGCACCTTCAACGCACACTAAGTAACAGTTTGGCCTGAGATTCTGGCCCCGAGGGTTTATAGGTTTTTAGGACGTTCCCAGATGTCGCAGTGTAAAAACTAGCACCTAAAGTTGATTAAGGAAGGTGTTTGTAGGGCACTTGTCATGGTCATATGGACATTATAGGCCTGTTAAACCAGTTAACACTTCCAGATCTCACAAAGTAAAAGCTCCGAAGTTGGATTAACACCCATCATACTCACTCCAGATGCATATTAACACTGTAAGGGGGACTGGTGCACCTCCACCAGCACCTTGTCCTTTCGGGTATGTACTGATCTGCAGTTAACATTTACGCCTTTATCCAAAGCAACTTTCATTCCTAACTACAGGGGGCAGTCTCCCTGGAGCAACTTGGGTTAAGGGTCTTGCTCAGGGACCCAGTGGTGGTGCTGAAGGTAGGACTTGAACCCAAGACCTCATGGTCCTCATGGTCCTCACCGAGCTACCTCCACCCCCATCTGTTTGCATGTCTGTTAGTTTTGCACACACTAAAATAACTTTTAAACGCTCCTTTCACCTTTGACCTGGGGCCTTTGAAGTGTCATTTACCATGGTGTGAATTTCCCTCTTGTCCAAATGTTCAACTACAGCCATAAAAATAAGGGATTCTTTAGAGCAATGTCATAGAAAAAACATTTTGTCTCACTCAAGAGTATTTCAGAGAATAACTGTTTGGAAAAACTAATGTGAAATCAAATATAAAGGTACTTAAAAGAACCAATAAGGCGTTCTTCTACAAAGTAGTTCCAAAGGACCTTTTTAAGCAGCTAAATTTTTAATAGTGCATACAGATATATCCCCTACATGGGACAATATATATTTTTTTATTGTAACACAGTAATGAATTTAGTAATTGCTGTAAACTGAAATGTTGAAATGTATTGATTGAATGGAGACGTTTGAGGAAGAAGGATGAAGGTCCTACAGCAATTAAACGGCCTGTATTCACTGAGTTTCTTGTATTTTGTTTCCTGAAGTCCTCTTTTGACATTTTGTTTCAAACGTTTATGTACCAGAAATAGTCTTATTTTAGAGTGCCATTTTCCAAGCTCTGTTTACCCCTTGGAATTACACTGGCTGCTTTGCTATATTTTCAAAAGTGTGTAGCCTGGTAACCTAGTGGTTGGGGCATTTGCCCTGTGATCAGGAAGTCATTGATTCGATTCCAAAAACTGCTCAACACCTCAAATTCTCTTGAGTAAGGTACCCTCCCCACACATCGCGCCCTGGGCGCTGTGTTCCTGGCTGCCCACTGCTTCACTTGGTGAATGACTTAAATTCAGAGGAAGAATTGTGTGCTCTTCACGCTATGTGTTCATGACAGAATGGTCACTTACAATTGTTGTTGAGCTTTTAAAACACTAAAAGATGTAAATGATCTCTATTGTGACTGGGTGCATTGGTTGCTCTGCGTCATTGTCTCGAATCTTTGAACTGAAATATTACTTTTGATTTAAAACTGTTTCAGCCTGTATAGAGGATAAATGTGTACATGCATTCTACTTTGACATCAAAAAAGAGCCTCTTGCTTGAGAGGAGTTTCACCATGGGTGAATGAAATTGACTTTTTACTTGCTACATAAAACTTGTTTTTATTATTAATTTAGTGAGGAAAATTCAGGTGTCCATTAGGTTGGCCTTTTAGAGTTTGTCGTAGAGTCACAAATTCAAGTCAAGAGCAATTTAAGGAACCTTATTTTTAAGCAGTGGGTAAATAATGAAGCTGGAGTATGAGTCTGCTTTCTGTCCAGTGGGCTTATCACAATGTTTGCTTAGTGGAGGTCTCATAGATTTAACCCATAAACAACCAGGGTCATGTTTTCACATGTTAGAGCTCTGGCCATCTTTATCCTGCGTGGGAATCCATTTTTTTTACCACCAGGAAAACATCCTCCACACCTTCAGTGTATCCAGAAAGTTTGATTTGCTGCAACAGACACTTATTAACTTCTACTCTAAAGCAGAAACGTGGCATATCACAGCTATATTCACGCTTTCAGCGTTACAGATATGATTGGTGTGGCCAGGCATGCCAGGACTAATGCGTGTGATAATAATAAAGCTTTGTTGCTAATGGATGGGGATTGGTCATGGACTAGCCCCGGCATGTCTCTGGGCAACATCTGCTGCTGTATCCGCTAACCCATCCCAAAGCTTTATATACCAAGGAAGGCAAGGTTCTTTTTTTTTCTTTGTGGTGCTTCATTCCCAAAACAAACTCATAACTTGTGGATTTAGGTGTAGCCCACTTAATCTGTTTCTCAGTAAACCAACAGTCCAGATTCATGAATCTGACAGCATTTTAAAGGCTATAAAAACTGGAATGCAGCTGGCTGCATTAGATATTGCTTACACAAATGCTAAAGTACTTTTGGAGGACAGTTCGTTTAGTACTCAAAAATGCAGGGTTTCAAACCATAATTTTTAATTTAATTTATTAACCCTTACAGTCACGCATGAACACACCACAACACAATGTGAACCTCTAACCTATTCAACAAGTACCTTTCTCAAGGGTACCTCAGTGGCGATATTAGCAGTTGGGATTCAAACCCACAACCTTCTGATTGCAGGGACTATGCCCTAATCTGTTAGGTCTTGAATTACTTGTTTTTTCTTGTATATTGAGCCTTGCAAACACTGGCCACTGAAACATAAATTTTGGTCATTTATTTCTTTTTGTGAGTATGAAATCATCAGGGTCTGTATTATTCAAGAGGATGGCACCCTGGGAAAGTGACTGATTTGGCTTGATTTGAATGTGTTCATGATTTTGGCTTAAATAAATATATCAACACAGTTGATGCAATACATAATACAAGATAAAAAAAATATATGCATTGAATGTACTACATTTAAATGTACCATCAATACAGTTCTGGCCAAGAGAAAAATCTTGTTTATATAATTGTGTTGAAATAATATATTTACATTATTTTAGTTCAGCGCACTACTTTTACTGTGCTATGTTTTTGCTAAGAAAATAAGATAGCATTAATTAATTTTACTTGATAAAAGTTTGATAGATAAAGTCCCAAGACCTCCCAAGAGATGCGTGTGGCATGCCAAGCGGAACAGATTTGTGGCTTGTGGTTTTGACTTGATCCCCCATAGATATGTAACAGAGAACAGATTAGCAAGCTCTGCTCTGGAGAGAAAGACCAACATGCTGGCACAGGAACTACGGTCCTATGAGACCATGGCCCATGGATCATTGTCCATTTTTACCATTTCTGCTCAGTTTTTGCATTTCGCTTAGAAGCAGACTGGAGTAGGGCATTTAAAAGACACAGTCTGACACCAAGGATCGTGATCCTGTTTATCATTTGCTTTGAAAATGTTACAATAATAAATGTTCTTTTAGCGGAAATGCTTTAGCGGAACTAAGTTATTATATAATGCAATTAAATTTTTCTTCCTGGGAGGCGAGGCTGTGAGTGAAAAAAATAGTTGTTTGCACTTTTGGTGCTCAGAGTTTTGTTTATTTGTAGGTCAGGAAGTCGCTGAAGAGGAATTTCTGTCTTTTGCTGCGGCAGGACACACACAAGACCAGCTTTTATTGTAAAATTTGGCTCTATTGGGCGTTCTTAAGGATTAAAAGTTACTGTGGATGGGGGTTGTTGTGTGACTTCTATGAACAGGGAAGAGAAACACTGGTTCCGTGAAGCATGATGGGTTCACTGAAAGGTCAGTTTGTGGTTTTTGGTTGAAAGTCTGACCATCTGTTTTAAATGTCCACCAACCTGGGAATGAGTCCATCCTATTGGAAGCTAATGAGACACTGACGGCCAAAAAGTCATCAGCCATGCTGTTATGACTGGGTTGAGAATGTTTAGGGGAAAAAAATGTACACTCATATCGTGAATGTCTGCAATTTCCTTCTATAAAGTACTGGATGCAACATATATTTCCTACTAGAGGAAATGCTTTAGAGGAAATAAGTTATAATATAATGCAAGTTTATAGTGGGAAGCGAGGCTGGGTCTTTTCTGTGAAATTCTGTGCAGTTCAGATGAATTATTTCATTTCCAAATAAGCAAACAATTGAAGATACTATGGCTGAGGATGGTATTTTTGCAGGTCTTCTGTAGTCTATTTGTAATGGACTGCAGCCCGAAACTGGAAATCCCTGAGCGTTCTCCCGGTTGCCTTGTAGTTTCAGTGACCCATACGTCCTTCCGAAGGCACAGGCCAAAATTGCTAACATGACGAGAACAAAACATGCAAGACGAAACTCTTATTTTAAAGGGAGTGTGGGCTATCACGTACTCTCCATCTATCTGAGAGCGTGGCTCCAGATAGGATGGCAGTTCTCACACTTTTGATGCCAGTGCGGAGGGTGAGAGGTGTTTCGGCATGTCTGTGCACAGTTCTAATTATCTGCCTATAAGCTTCGTCTCCACAACGAGCCTTATTTTTCTTAGTCTTCAGGTAATACTGCCTCCAGAGACAGTTTCCCACACTCTCTCTGTCTTTCTCTCTCTCTGTGCTACCTGCGGCTCTCTGCCGCACGCAAACACCGAGTGAATGGTGCCAGTTGGAAAAAGTGAATGCATTAACAAGGACAATCTGTGCCCTCAGGTGCCGAAATTCCTTATCACACCTTGCTCGTACTCATAATGCTAAAATGTAATTCACCTTTTTCATTGCTGCACAAGGAAGAGAAGGGAAGGTTTTCCTTGCCGGCACACAAGAAAGGTTTATGACAGGTTATATATAAGCTGTTACATCTAAAGGGGCATTGACTCAACAGTTATGACAAGTGGCAGGTTTAAGTAGGGCACAGATTAATCAACAACGCTATGACTACCTATATTCAAAGTAGTCAGTTTGGGTGTTACAGCTGTGTGGCTTTTGGGAGATCTGTGGGAAACTACAAGCCTTGCAGCAGCAGTGTATACATATACACATGAATATGTTTATACATTTATGGCATTTCATCATATGTCCAAAATGGAATGGAATTTTATTACTTACTTTATTGCTTACAGTACGCCTATCTGTCTTCCAGATTAGGTAAATGAAGGTGGGGCTCCACCTGCTTGGTTTTTACTGATTAAAAACAAACCTGAAACTCTTCCTGTGCCAGTTAACGTCTTTATCAGATAAGTGAAGTGTTGTGTGACGTTCAGCAAGGCTTGAAGATTGAATCAGACTGATTCAAAAACTGAAAAAATTAAACATTACGCAGATCAGTAAAAGCTAATTTCAGTTGTATCTTGATTTTATCAATCGGTGAAGGACAGGTATTGTTAGGATGAACTAAGATGACTGTTCAGACGCAGCATATCTGACTTATGACCAAGGACACCACTTTTTTACACATAAGTCTGCAGTACTGACAACATATTATGATATTTTTCAGCACACTAAATCTGTACACACAGCAATATTAGTGTTACACTGTTATTTGTTACACTAATGTACTTGTCATTGTGTTGCGCTATAGTTTATTGTCTAATTTACCGTTGTCTCATTGCCTTGTTATGAATTGGATGAATTTGACTGGCCCCCACAGAGCCCCGACCTCAACCTCATACACCACCTTTGGGGTGAACTGGAATGGAGATTGCGGGCTAAGTCTTCTCGTCCAATATCAGTGCCTGACAACATAAATGCTCTACAGAATGCAAAAATTCATACATGAAACTCTAAAATCTTGTGAAAAGCCTTCCACGAAAAGAGCAATCTGTTACAGGTGTAAAGGGGGTATCAACTCCACACTACAGTCTATGTATTTGAATGCAATGACATTAAAGCCTGTTTGGTGTAATGCTCCGACGTCCCAAGAATTTTGGCCATATTATGTACTTTCTCCCGCCTGCGTGTTTTGAACTCGAGAGTCGTATTTGAAGCGGGCGTGGTTTTCCCACCGCTTCTCTAGATAGTTTATGTTACTGACTAAGTTTTTAATTTCCCCACCCGTACTCCGAAAAAAACCCGCCACCCGTTGCGCTGCGACGGGAGGACGGTTTTTTTTTCGCAGGCAGGGATTGGCTTAGCGGTGCTCATTATCATAAACAGAAAATTAACATAAACCAATCACGCCGCAGGTAGGTGTGGTTTTCCCGGAATACGGGTGGGAAAAAAACATGAACGCCCCAAGCACTCACTGCGAGCATGGAGGCTTGAACGCGTCCCTTCATTCTCATTATCCGAGTCAAGATACACGGAGCTGGGTGTCGGACTGGATAGTGCCGTTTGTGGATCTTATACTCAGTCGTTCTTGTTCGTTTTTTTCTCTACTTTTTGTTTCTTTTTGAAAAAAAGACAACAAATGTTGGATCTATGTTAACCCTGCGTGGAGTCCTACGACTACTTTAAAACTGATACGAAGGAATGCATCTTTTCTTTGTGAAATTTACTTCTCTGATATGTCTGACTGCCCTGACCACAGGTAAAAACTTATCAAAGCTCCAAAATAAAATATTCAGAAGTTCCGAAAACCAAGACGTGCCAGTAATTACATAAAGTTTGGATTGTAGTAAAATGCCTGTTAATGTTGGGGAGCATACTTGTTGCTCTCGGACTGAAAGTTAAGGCAGTTTTGTTTATGATGCCCCTGTGTAACTTTTTGTCTGTATTTGTACAAACAATATTCTATGTTCATTACTTTGTGATTAAAACTAGCACATTAAGTACCCAATGACCAACTTTCCGACTTTTTTTTAAACCTTTCTGGTGCCGACAGATTTTGTTATCCACCCGTCAGAATGAGAATATGTACGAATGTGCTTTTAATTAAGGAAATACAGGTGATTAAAATTATATATGTATATTTCTGAAGCCTAGATATGTAAACTGGCCTTATGGACAAATATAAATGCAACAGATGAGTTTGTTGCTGCTCCACGTTGCCCACTGTTTAACCTGTTAATCTGTTTTTGCATAAAAACCTGCATATTATGTGCCTAATGACACGTTTTCCTACTTTTTGCGACATGTCTAGTGACAGACTTGGATATCCATCAGCCAGTATGAAAGTATGTAGGAATTTGCTTTTTAATAAGGAAAGATGCAGCACAAAGTAATTATTGTGCAAAAAGGAGTATTATTTATTTTCAAAAGGCCACATATCTAAATGATAAACAGAGAGGGGTTATATTATAGCTAACAAAGAGAAAAATATCCTATAGCTACTTTGGGCCAGTTAGGTCAGGTTGCAGAGGTTTTTACAGGTCAGTGTTAGCAGCCAAGTATAGTAGATTCTTTGGGAACAGCTGCAGGATGAAGAATGTGTCAGACCCCACTGCTTCCAAACATCTCTTTAAGGTGCTATTACTCACACTTCTACCTCACTGCAGGGTCGCAGCCATGGCATTTCAGTTTCTGTCCAACCTGGAGAAAGCCTTTGTTTGCAGACACTCAGCATGCAACAGGTTGCAGCTGGGAGAAAGCAACACAAGACATTCCTTTAGGCCTTTCTTCTGCGTACGTTCCTCACAGTAATGGTGCGAGAAATGGTTTTGTTTTGGAGCAGTACTGTGGAACAAACAATTTGGTTTTCATAAAGATCCTTTGATTAGCATTTCTTTCTAAAATGTCCAAACAAATATGTGTTGCCAGAGCCAAATTTTTGTTTTTTCCTGTGGAATTTCCCCAAAGAGCCTCTTTTTGGCGTCTTGAATTTAGAAAGTGTAACTTGAGCTTCTTAGAATTTGGCCATGCCTAAAATATAACAGCTCAGGCAGAATCTGACTGATTCCTCTGTGCTTGCAGGCCTGAAATGTTCTGAAAAATGCCAAAACGGGGGGACGTGTGTGCCTCCTCCAGAAGGAAAAGGAGAATGCAGGTGAGTGTGAACCTCAACAGGTGGTCGATCCATCCCAAATATTCTTGTGCTAACGCTGCTTCTACAATTGAGTCACTTTGTTATAGTTGTGTATCCTTCATGTTCTCTGTTTTTATTGTTGTTGATGGTTAATCAAATAAAAAGAAATTCTTTTTTTAAAAGTTGAGGCTCAACCTGGCGACTGCGTGTGTTCTTGTGTACTCCTGCATGCAAATCCGCATTCTTGAGGAGCAAACAAGCCCTTAGGCCATAAAGATGGTGGGGATGATGATGATGCTGGCGATGGGTGGGATTTGGCCGTCTGTGTCTCTGTCCCTGTCTCTCGGCATGCTGTTTGTGAACACGGGCCACTTCTCCAGCAGAAGTCTCAGTGACGCTCTGAGCCCTAAATCTTGTTTCTCTTCTCTTTTATGAAACGACAGCTGGGCTTTGCCAGAAGCTCGGCAGCCATTGTTCTCCAGTCCTAGATTAATTCTGTGTGACTAATCTGTGTGAGGCTTCCCAGAATGCCTGTGTCCCCCCACCCTCACATGTGCCCCTGTCCCCACTCGGGTGTTTTGTCCCCTTTTGAATGGCCATTCTCTCTGTGTGATTTACATTAGAAGGACAGATGGCAGCAGAGTGTAATTGGACTGGATGTTTTTATAATTGGAAGCAATGCGCTAGAGGAATATACAAAGAAACAGACTTGCCCCAGAGCGCATAGCTTCACTCTCCTGACTTTAATGGGGAGGAAGGGACAAAAAGTGCCCCCCCCCCCCAAACCTAGCTTCTTATGAGACTTATCCTGGTGGATATCTTCTTTAGGGTGACTTTTACAGCTGTTGTGAAATGGTAAATTAAAAACAAACAAACAAAAAAAATAAGCCATCATTCTCATGAACAAATTGTGATCAAATGATTGATTTGTGATTAGACTGTATAAATATTCGTACTTTTTTCTCTTATAGTAAGAAAAATCAATCGGTTATGTTATATCTGCCACATAGTGTTTAATGAAACTTTTAACTTTTTTTTTTGGCATCGTGCATTTTAATATTTCTAAATATTTTTTCAAGAATCTGGCAAATAATCAAAATATTATTTGATAGCGAATAGATAGTGACAGCCTCTGTGACTTTGGATTGTCCTCTGAACTTTTCCTACCTGCTTTCAGTGGAGATTTGAATGTGCGATAGAGTTTCGGGAGTTTGGCCCAGGGCAGCAGTGTCTTCTTTCTTGTTATCAGCGAGTTATCAGCGTGGCCGGTTTGAAATGGGGTCTGCTGCGCTGTTTGCGGCCTCCCTTAGAGGGCCGCTAGCGCATGGGGCCACGCTGGCGCGGGGCCACGTCTTAATTCTGTCTGGCAGCCTCCCTGCTGCAGTCGGGCCACAAAGCCGCCATTGTGCCCCGCTAACCCTCAGACTCCTCTAATGAAACATGGAGATACGAGCAGGGCCGCTTCGCCCGCCCCGCCCGCCCACCCGGGACGCTCGCTTACCGTGTCTGCTGCCTTTCATGTATTGTTCCGCTGCTACGAGTGGACGGGCCACTGGGCCCGCAGCATGTCTGGCCAGCCCTGGCAAGCAGCAGGATCAGAGGTCAGTTTTGACCACCCTGTGCCACTATCAAACGCATCCATTGTGCGTGCCCCGAAAATGCTTCGGGGACAGTGATTGTGCTCTGCGGTCAGAGTTTGGAAGCACACTTGTTTTGGTGCTGGGCTAAAAGGAGTTTTGTTACCATCTGTTGACACGGAAAGCTTCGGTTTTGGTTTGGTGAAGTAGGTTTGGACATGTGATGAAATGAATTGAAAACTTGAAGATGGGTGTTCAGCATGTGGTCAGCGTGATTGTACAGCTTCCTTTTTTTTTACACATTTTAAAGTTTCGGAAGTTCTTAAACATGTGATTTTGTTTATTTTTTCCACATACTTTCCCTTGTGTACTGGCGTGATGTGTGTGACAAATTGTTTTGACACTTTCTTGGAGGGGGTCACCACAGCTATTTGCACATTCATGAACAAGCTCGAACAGAACACGGGGCCAAGATTTAGCTAACGGTTATTTTGGTAATAAATATAAACATGTGGTTGGATCCTAATTATACATTTTTATCTAAATTACTGTAATACCATAGAAAGGTTACCTATGAAAATGATGAATTGGGGGTGAAGTTGATGTTTGAAGTGGGTAAAACATTTTTCTTTACTTGCTTTAACAGTAACTGCCCCCAGTTATTGAGTTGCATTCATTTGAAATGCTTGACTGCTTTTTTCTCTATGAATTCAGTATACTGTTTTGAGGTCAGTGTATTTTGGTTAGGTGTCTGTCAGTCCTGCATAGATAACATGTTAGAGATGTCATCATTCACATGCCACACCAGGAATGCTAAATCTTCATTTCTAGTGCCCAGACATAGACAAAATAGCAGAGAGGGAGCAGTTATCAGAGAGAAGGCCAAATGCCTGCCTGGCTGACAGTAATGTAAAGCAGCTACAGCAGTGTGAAGGAGGGAGAAGGTGGCTAGAACCAAGGGGCTTAGAGTCTGACATGGAGATGAGTGATGCGAGGCTTGGAGTGAATGCTGAAAAGTTGCCTTGCCAGAAGTTGGCAAGCGTCAAAGCATCAAAAACCTGGCCAGACTGTTGCTACAGGGAACTTTGAGCTTCTTCTTGTTGGATTAGGCCTGGTTCCACCTGGAAAGCTTAGCTGAGACTTAATGTGCTTTGGAGACCCGTGGGTCAGGTACATTTGGTTGTATTTTATTCACATTTTATAACTCTCCTCTACCTGAAAGTGCTGGGTCAACTAGGACCTTGTCTTAGTCCCATGTATACCTTTATATACCTGTGTACAAACCTTTGTATAGTCCGGTTTCAAAACACACATGAACCACTGAGCAATTACTGATTCTGTCTCTGAGTTGTCTGTTATCTGTATAGGGAAATATGTCAAAATTTCTTTCTGTGGTAATAAACTGTACAGTGCAAATGTAACAGATGGATTATTCCTTAATTCCTTCTATTTCTGATGCCAAACTTGTGTGATGTATCGATGCTCAAGCCTCATCAGGCCAGAAGAGCCTCTGTATACTGAAACACTTGACCATACATGAGTACACTCAAGAATATGTTTATGTAGTGTAGTTGAGGAGAAGTGGCCTGCAAGGATCAGCTTGTGTGGATAAGCAATCAAAACGGTCAGTCTTTTGGACCCCAGGCAGATGTGATGCGATAAGTACTGTATGAAAGCAGCCTCTTGTCTTTGCTTGGGGGATTCAATGTGAGCTTTGTTTACAGGGTCATAGATGAGTTCCTTTGAGTTCCTCTCCACATTCAAATACAGGAAACGCACTTCCATGGCCAGGCAAGGCCGAGTGCTGAGTCTATTATCATATCACACGAGAAACATCTTTAAAGCCACGGTGGTGTAAGAATCTTTCGCCGTTGGCTTTTTGAAGCCCCATAATGTGATGATTGAGTGAAATGACTTGTTTTGGCAGAAATCAGATACTTCTGATCACACTCATATTCTCTTAGTAATCCTGCGAAACTTTTGATCACACATTCAGTGATAGCGGAGTGTGGTGTATTATGTTCTGTATGCACAGCTGGGCAAGCAAAAAAAAGAAAGAAAGAAAGAAAGAAAAAAAACAGGCATGTTGTTTTTATTTGATGCTTTTGACCTGAGCCATCTGTCTGTGGAACATAGCATTACAAGTGATTGCTGTCAAGGTGAAGTATTCATACTATACAATGGCTGACAGTTGCTGCATAATACGTACATAGGACCTGTGGTTGAAGCCATTCAGCCCCAGCAGTGGCAGCTGCCTTAAGAAATACCACATACAGTTTCCAAATGCTGTGAGGCTATGTGAAAAATGTTGCATTCTGGAAACAAATCCTTCCTCCTGAATGCCCAGCAACGTCATGCACAGTACCCAGAACTTATTCAGAGTTTGGAAGGACACCTGAAAACACTAATATAGTTCCCAGACTCATAAAAACACCAGACGCAGCATTCATTAGTGCCGTATGGAGTCCCTAATGCTTACTCCTCGCTCTGTCCCTCGGGTTGCTGGCCTTTCCCATGGGGTCCTTCAGTAACAAGGATAAACAAGCATGGTTCTAATGAACACTAACAGATGTGGTCTTGGAAGACAAGTCTCCCCTAGTGATTACAGAGAGGGCCAGAAAAGCCTGGGGCCATCTTTTCATAAAGATCAGACAAGACTCTACATTAGACACCCAGCCACAGGAAATGAGGATCTGAAAGCTAGTGGACTTCTGAGGTGTTGTTCCTGCACCATTTGAGAGTTGAAAATTCCAGGGCAGCGGTAAAAGCAGCACCATAACAAACATAAGGTGACCAAAGGTTGCATATAAGTAGCAATTCTTAATGAAGAACAGGGGCACTCTGCATTCAAGGTGTCAGACAGTATAGAGGGGTGAAAGATCAGAATTGGCCAAGATCAGGATCTGCATGTTTGTGTTCAGAAAAGACAATCGGCCAACTTACTGTTTACATTTTTGCCAGTCAGTTTTGTACTTGGAAGAGGTAAATACTGTGTTGTTTGTGTGGAGAATTTCGCAACAAATATAAGTGGTATGCATACTTTTGTCCTAAACTGCAAGAGGTATCATTAAAGAGTTTGCCAGATTTACACCTTAACACAGCAACATGACTGGACAAACACCGGGGCCTGAACTCTTTTTATGAGCACAACTGGATGTGGGGGTGATTCTCACTTTTGAAAATGGCAGAAATAATGGGTCAGGAATGCTGTTTTGCTGACATAAAACAAAATTATAAGGCATAAAACAAAATCGTAAACCAAAATTTCATAGTATGTCCCTCCCTGATGGAAAGCTGGGTTTATATCATATTGAAAGCTAGTCAAAGTTGTCTGGCACAGCTAGCTAACTCATTTCTATATATTATGATCAGTAGGATCCGCTATATTTAAGAGTTACGGTGCTTGACGACTGTATCCCTAGTATCTGACAGTAAACAGTAAATCAGGCTACACAGTAGGCAGTAACAGAGAATAGGTGTGGATATATTTTAGTCCCCAGATAGTTTCTGATATTATCTGAGGCTATTAAAGAATTTGAGGCTATATCTCAATAGTCTGGACCTAGACCAACCCTGTCATAGTCTAGCAGGAGTTAAGGATCTCTTATTTAGTTTTGAACTAGAACCACAAGTTAATTATTTGAAGTTCATTTCCCACAAATTAGCACAGCGCAAAGCACGGGTCTACTAAATCACACACTTGCCTCAAACCACATTTCTGGCACAATACAGTATATGATTAACTATAAAAATGATCTGTCTATCTGTGTTTTGTGGATAAAACATTCAGTGTCACATTGCTTAACCAGTGGATGTCATGTGTGAAATGATTAATGCATGTATTTAGTGTATTGCTAATTAATGTATGCCTCTGTTACTTGTTACATGAGGCTCAAAACTCAAAGAAGCAAAAACTATGTACAAAACTAGAGAAGTAAATTTTAAATGTAAATAAGTGCATCAGGGTTAAGTGGTGAGTAAAGTTCAGTTTGTAAAAACAATTCCTTAAACAATGCACATGCTTTCTGAATCAGTAAAAAGAGGAGTTTCACCTTGAAAGGTTATCTGGGTTAGTGTTTAACTTTGTGTGTGTGAGAGACAGTCTCCTCCACTGTATATCCTCTCAATGGCAGATGGCAGATTAGGCTGCAGGGAGTGGAACACCAGCCCTACCTGCATATTTTTCATCTGGCTGTGGGTCAGGTGTCAGCAAAACATCTGCTCTGGCACCGGGCAGGATAACGGCGCTGGCAGCGACCTGTTGTCAGGGGCTTCTGATGGCCAAAGTGAGAAAGAATCCCATCATTTACTTGAGGGACAAAAGGATTTCTGTGCATCGCACAGTAAAGGTATTATAACAGTATCAGTTCAAAAAAAGGTTCACTCTTTCATCACTCAGCTCCAAACAAATGATCTCCACTTACACAATGTCTGATTTTGCAGATTTGTTTTGTCTGAATCTATGAGCTGTGTTTTGTAAATACTGAGAAACATCAGTATGGTTTCAAGAACTGCTTGCAACCACATTTTCTTTTTTGCTTCATGCTGAAAAGCTCGAAGGCCCATCAGAAAGTAGCCTGAATGGTTTTGGTCTCTCTGAGCACGCTTCTTTCTCGGTAAAAGATGGATTTTGTGCTGACAACTTATTTGTCAAGCTCGTGCCAAGTTAAAATGCAAGCTGCCTCTGCTCGACTCCTCTGTGTGTTTTCCCCCATCACTTTACTCCTCATGTGTGCTTTGCTAGCAGAAGCCACGAGAGGCTGACTCCATGCTTCATATGTTTGCCTTTCGTATCTTCTCCACAAGTGGAAATGTTTGCCAGGCCAGGCAAGTTAAGTGGACTTTTCAAAGGTGGTGTGATTTTTCGCGGGGCTCTGTGAAGTGCGGCTGCCAGCAGTCTCCACTGAGGAGTGCTGTCAGGGATGGGGACGCAGGTCGGAGTGAATTTTTGGTGTAAACGTCTACATTCCGCTCAGAGCAGGGGCTCCTCCCCTCAGCGAGCTGCAAAACCCAGAGGACCAGCCTTCATATCCTTCATTTCTGATGATGGGTTTTTTCTTTTGGAATGCTGTCTATTAAATATCTTCACAAAAGTGTGTCAAACTTTTTAATAACCACCAGCAACAGCAAATCCCAAATGGAGGTATTCAGAAAAGTGTGTTTATGCCAGCTTGGCATTAGTGCAACTTAGAAAGTATTTCCTAAACACACAACACCTAACAATGGCCAAATTCCATGACTGCACTGCAAAAAATGAGTCTTGGCGAGTGAAATCATCTGAAATGTGGGCAATGTGATTAGATTGGCATACGTTTTTCAACCCATTTCTTGACGGGTAAGGTCATTTCAGATATTATCCCTTGCAAAAAAACAAAACTAAAGTCATAATTTAATATTCATACAACAGTCTTACTGTGATTGATTATTAATATCCTACATTTAAAATCAAGATTGATTATTGCTTGCTTTCTTGATTTTGTCAAGCTATTGTTCTTAATTAGACTAACTAAGATTCATCTGACTGATAAAAGTGTCAGTGACATTTCTAGATTTTATACTTTTTGTGCACATGTGTGTCATTATCAGTGCTGATTCTAATACAAATTTGAAAGGAATGTAGATATTTGGAGTAAAATGACCTGGATGAGCATTGCACAGAAGTGTAATGTCATTTTTCGGGGGTCACATGAATAACACAGTAAAATGAATAAAATTAAGACATTTAGTCAAAAAATAGCCCAAAAATCAGTTTGGATGCCAATAATATTTAAGCAGTATGTTGCCTTTGTGCATATGATCCCGATGTTATTGTGCATCTCTACTCTTTGCCATTATAAAAGTAATGTAACATGAGAAAAGATTAGGGAAGGAACCATCAGCTCTTTACTTGGGTATGTGACCCAGGCCTGACCCCATGTTGCACATTCACAAGTGACTTCTGAACTTGTGGTGAGAACAAGTTTCTCTTATGTGTCTTCAATTCCTCTTAAGGACTGTGTGAATCATGCTGGGTTGACACGAAAGGGCGATTTCCCTGCAACGTTGAATCAACTTAAATTTTTATTTCACGCAACCTTTACTGAGGAGTTTAGAGATGGAGGCCTGGAATGTGAAGATGCTAGAAGGCAGGAAGAGGAGGGGAAAAGAGAGGAGGAGAAGAAGGCTTAACTGAATTCTTACTAGGAGGGAATAGAGGCGCCCGGGCTGCGGTCAGACCGGCTCTTGAATGGCTGCGTGAACAATGGCTCTTCTGATGGAGTCTTCCTGCTGCAGGGAAGCCATTCAGAGCTTTTGCTGCCTCGACCGCCCTGTTCCCCCAAGCGGAGGGGTTACAGGAGGCGAGCGGAGATTCGCAGGGGGTGGGGGGTGTTAGAGCCGGCAGCTGCTAGCCGCTAATTAACATGCACACCTGCTTCCCAAGGCCACACACTCCAACACAGAACACCACAGTCCTCTCAGAGATGATCAGACCAGCTCGCTTTTTCCACTATTATCACATCTCAGATAAGCCCAGACCAGATGATTGTGGTCTTTTTCAAATAAAATGCAAATATCTGGTTTCTGGTTCTATTTCTAAATAGAGAACCAGACCACTGAGATTTGTCTTAAGTCTCTTTTGACTTTTTGAATTAAAAAGTGCAAGTTTGTTGCATAATTAAAATAACTTGTAAGAAAAAGAACTATTTTTAATCAAGACATAATTATATCTGTTTTTATACATAGACAAGATGTTTTAGCTAACGATTATTTGTCTTATAAATGATTGTGAGGAATAATGTTCATTTAATGCAACCCTTAAAGTACTAAGATAACTTGGCTGTTTAGCTTTCTGCTTCCTAGCTGTTTTTACTGTGTAGTTCACGTATTAACTCACAGTGTTGCGAGAAAGGAGCCCTTTGTGCTCCACAGGCTTGTAAAGAATCTTCCTAACGGTGTGGTGGGATGTGGTCTAACATTGTTTCTAAACTGGCCTGCAGATAAGTGTGGGGTAATGGAAGTGGGACAATGAGAGGAAAGGTAGACAGGGGTGCAATTCCCACCATTGTTTTTAATGGTTTTGGCGTGCCTGGTTCTCAGTCCCCCATGTTTTCTTTTCCTGGTTTTAGGTTATTGGCCATCCTAATCCTGGGAGAGACACAGTAAAAACACAGCTTCCCCCCCTGTCCCAGCCTGGGGCCCTGTTGTGATCAGAGGGCAAAATAGCACAGGGAATGTGTAGGGGACACTCAGGCTGCCCCCAGGGCCTAAAGACATGGCTTAGGTATTCCACAGCCACTGTGAGGCTATGCAGTTAATGAAAGGTTGTTTCAACGTTGTTCATATTGCGGGGAATAACACACACTTTGTGTCAGGCCGGCAAAATTGGGTGAATGCCTATGCTCAGGATAACCCCTGTTATGGCTCTGTATGGCTCTTTTTACAAAGTTTTTCGTTGTGCAGTCCCTTTATCCCTCCAGCTCATGATTGATGCTGGGACAAGCTCCTACTGTAGAAGAATACGAGGTATTGAGAGGGTGGAACGGGTGCTTTGAAGTGCCTGATAATGTTAGCCCTGGGTTCAAAGACTCCGCTATAGACACTGCCTTGTCCTTTGAGTGAATGAATGGTGGAGAACGGCTGAGGCGCGCAGAAATTTCCCCCTAAGAGCTGACGATGTGTGGCTGCTTTTCATGCAACTGTTTGAAACAGGATTAGAACAGCGAGCCAGAATCTACAATGAGCTCTGTGGAATCCCATAACATAAAAAAAAAACCTTTTCATCAACCTCTGGGCTGGAGACATCGTTATTTTGGGTTCAGAGTGAAGATAGTCACCACTACAGTGTTGTTGACTGTATTAGTACTAGTTTTAGGTGGCCTTTACAAATAAGGTGTGAAAGATCAAATGAGATTTGTCGTTTCACACGGTGACACTCGAAGACACACTAAGTGGGTAATGTAATTTATTTGTTGACAGTATAACGGTAGCATCTAATTGGATTTTGTGAAGGAAACTCATGTGCACGTCAGCTGTGTTAAATAAATGGACCACAGCCAAAGAGTATCCTGCTTAATTTGTCAACACATTTCTTACTATTCTATGTTTGCAGCAGCAGGATCCTGCCAGTATCTATGATAACATTCATTACACAGCTGGCTGTCAGACATGTTTTTAATGACTGTGTAAGCTGGAAATGGGTTTTAACCTCAGTGGCCATCAAGCACTTGGGATGTAACCTCAGTGACCATGCTGTCATCAGCTCTTCTCTTTTTGTGGTTGTGTTGTATTTCAGTGACCGATTCAGTCAAGACTGATTCACACTATGAATTGATTCGAAGCATAGTTTTCTAATTGTTAATGCACAACAGTGTTATCATAGTTGAACATGCAGTTACTTATAAACAGCTGATAATAAAAAAACAGTGACAACCTGACAAATGTGCAAGTTTGACTGTTAATTTGACTGTTAAATACGGGTGTTTCTGGAAATTAAATAACTGTACATATCTTTGAATCACCATTTGGTGTTGGTCTGTTTTTCAATTAGGTGTCCTGACAAATTCTGGGGATCAGTGTGCCAGTTCTCCAACCCTTGTGCCTCCAATCCTTGCTGGAATGGCGGTGAGTGCCAGCAATTCATTCGTGACAACAAGGTGGACTTCGTCTGCAAGTGTCAGTTGGGCTTCATGGACCCCCGTTGCCTTACTCCCACTGACAATCCATGCCGCAGCTCACCATGTGGAAATGGAGGAACATGTGAGCTGACCAGTGTCCGCACGTTCAAATGCAAATGTCCTCCAGGCTGGACAGGTAATGAACGACAACACCTTACAGCTGTTACACCTTCTCACGTAGTCTGATCTCAATGAAATGTATAATTTGTGGCAATTTTGGGGTTTTTTTCTACAGGGAAAAACTGCCAGCAAGCTGATCCTTGTGCTTCAAACCCTTGTGCTAATGGGGGCCAGTGCAGTCCATTTGACTCCCACTACATCTGCACCTGCACGCCATTCTTCTCAGGTGAGACGTGCAAACAGGATGTCAACGAGTGTGCCCTGAGCCCATCTCCCTGCAAGAATGGCGGCATGTGTATAAATGAGGTGGGCACCTACGGCTGCAACTGCCCAACTGAGTACACAGGAAAGCACTGTGAAACGCGCTACCAGCCCTGCAACCCATCCCCATGCCTCCATGGAGGAACTTGTGTCCAAAAGGGAGAAACAAGCTACAGGTGTTCTTGTCTGCCAGGTAAGTGTTCACATGTTTCTAACTGGTCCAATAACTCCATATGTAATGGAAAAAACTAATTCTTTGTTTATTTTAGTAATGCTGTTGTAGATTTTTGCAAAAAAAAATATACGAAAAATATTGTGGAGAAATTCAAAACACGACAACAGGACTCATAGTTAGACGCAAGAGCATTTCATGACACTTTCTGTTGTGGGTGTCTGTCTCTGAACCAAAGCATTGAAAAGAGCTAATACAGTGTTGTAGTAACGTTATAGTGTCAATGTTTCCCACTACTATGGAACCTGGGCTAGGCCTACATGTTCTCCTGACAGCATGATGTAAGCCCAGTGCTAGTCTTTGCAGTTGACTCCCATTGTAGCCCTAACCTCAGTGTGTGTGAACCAGCCGGCAGGAAAGCATTAGTGCTTATCGTGAGGAAGTGTCTGAACGACAACATCCTCACACTGCTGTCTCTGGGTATAAGGAAGAACATGGGGCACACACACACACACGTATACACACTCACACAGTTTCCCTCACGTCACACGTGTTTAGCAGACCTAGTATTGAGCTGTTAGGATCCCAAAGTTATGGTGAAAGGACCTGGTAAAAGTGAGCGCTCAAGCTTTATCCTCAACGTTTTGTTTGTCCTGATTCAGAGTTACAATAATTATGAACATATTCACTCATACACAGTTCTGTCCATCATTAAGCACAGTGTAGGAGAGGGTTTTTTCAAAACAAATGGTACCGAAGAAAATCAAAGGAAGCTGTGGTTAGTGTCAGTTAGCTTCATTGTCATTGGTGCCTCTGACTTGAGACCTGGCACTGCCATTCTTTCCAGAAAAGGAAGACCGTTGACCGCAAGAACGTTAACGACTGTTTTAGATTGTAACAGTGGGTTTCACAAACACTGTATCTCTGTTTAGAGTATAAAACAATAGAAAGTCTGATTTTTTTTTCAAGAGTCCTCCATTCAAGCTGATTTAAACATTTAGAACTTGTTTGACAGATAGGAGGATTGTTCTGTTTTTAGCACAACCTTATTTGTGTCTTTATTATGGTTTGTTTGTTTCATGTTTCATTCCTTTGCTAAGTTAAATAAACACCCGGCTGTTTCGGGATGCTGAGTGAGCAGACAACATTATTCTTCTCCTCAGGTTTCAGTGGTCAGAACTGTGAGGAGAACATGGATGACTGTGTAGACCACCACTGCCTAAATGGAGGAACCTGTGTGGACAGAATCAACTCTTACAACTGTCAGTGCAAACCAGAGTGGACCGGTATGAGTTCTTCCCTTTTAAAGCTATAACTCAGTAATTCAGTTTGTGCCGCAATACCTTTATATAACTTATATACTTCAATTTAGGTCCTGCAATGAGCACAAAGCTTTATGATGTTGAAAATATTGGCTGCTAGTGTAACTTAGTGGGGAATTGCTTCCCTCCACGCCTCTACACAACACATGACTCTTAAAGTTACATTTGTCTACAACTCTGATTCAGTTGTGACTAAGTGTGAATGAAAAAATGCATAAGTGTGAATTACTAACAATCAGAGCAAGAGGTATAAGCAAGAAAATTGTACTCCTGAAAGGCTTTGACATGTTTCTGAAATGACTGGGCAGTGTTCTTGGATCTAGCATTTATGTCATGGGTCTCACAGTAAGGTTCTCCTATAGGTCAGTTCTGCACTGAAGACGTCAACGAGTGTGATCTGATGCCAAACTCGTGTCAGAATGGCGGCACCTGTATTAACACCCAGGGCGGCTATAACTGTGTGTGTGTGAATGGCTGGTCGGGTAACGATTGCAGTGAGAACATCGATGACTGTGCAAACGCTGCCTGCAGTGAAGGAGCAACTTGTCACGATCGTGTGGCCTCCTTTGCCTGCAAATGCCCTCCTGGTCGCACAGGTTTGGAAATTTAGGTCCAGTTGTACCAGACATGCCCAAATGTATTCCCGGATATCTACCACTGTTTAGAGTTTAGTTCCATCACACCAGTCGGAGAGCGCTCTTGTTCTCTTATTCAGATCCTCCAGAATTCATTGATTAATTTGGATCAGATGCATTGGATCTAAACTTTGCACAATGGTAGATCTTCAGGACTGGATTTAATCATTCTTGATGTTGACAGTTAAATCAGATGTAGTGGTTACATTAGTGTACATGCGAGTGTAATACAAATACAAGGATGTGCGTTTCTTTCTGAATTCTCAAAATCGTCCAATCTAGGTTTGCTGTGCCACTTGAATGACGCCTGTATTAGTAACCCGTGTCAGAAAGGCTCCAATTGTGACACCAACCCAGTCAGTGGAAAAGCCATCTGCACCTGTCCTCTGGGCTACTTTGGCACCGCCTGTGACCAGGATGTTGATGAATGCTCTCTAGGTGAGAATAAAACCACCTTGACGTTATATTATAGATAAAACAGGTTGTTAGCAACCTTCAGGTCTGTATTGATTTGTGGTGTTTGAAAGACCTTATTGCTGTAAGTTCCTTTAGGTGCAAATCCATGTGAGCATGCAGGGAAGTGCCTAAACACCAAAGGTTCATTCCAGTGTAAATGTCTGGAGGGTTACGTAGGACCGCGCTGCGAGCTGGATGTCAATGAGTGCTTGTCCAACCCATGCCAGAATGATGCCACCTGCCTGGACCAAATAGGAGGCTTCCACTGTATCTGTATGTCAGGTAAACACGTTTTATGCACTCTCTTTTATTTCATGACAGTGAGATCCACACAGGTAGTATACGTCACCATTCAAAGGTTTGCAATCAATGTTTTCTCTATTATATAATAGTTAATATTGATCAGTGACTCATAGATTGCACAACACAGTTTAAATCCAATGGCTTGAAAGCAAAAATATATGTGTAAGTTATTTGTCATAAATCATCTCAAGAGACATTATGATGTCTTGTTTATAGTCTTTAAAGTTACTTTATTTTATTATTATTTTATGTGATTTAACCCAACCTTTAATATGACAAGTGATTCCAAACTTTTCTGAAGCGCACTGTTTGTATTTGTTGGCTTTGCAAATAATGTCAGCACTTTGTAATCAGCTTTTTACTTTGCCTGGTTGCAAAAACACTCTGGCCTGATCAAAGAAAGCATGATACGTCCTCTGTTTATTACACGAGAAGAAATAGCAATCTGACAGCATTACTAAGCTGTAGTGAATTCTCCTGCTGGCACTGAAGCTTATCTCTCCATGTTAATTGGCAGGGTATGAGGGAAAGTTCTGCGAGATCAATACTGATGAGTGCGCCAGCATGCCCTGCATCAACAATGGGAAGTGCATCGACAAAATCAACAACTACCAGTGCGAGTGCCCCACAGGTGAGCATGAGGGAGTCGATCTCCCCCCCCACACAACCCAACCCCACACTCCAGCACAATACAGAGAGAAGAAATGTAATCTCTGCCCTTAGGCAGTGTTCGCCTGCCCCAGCGATACGTTAAGAAAATCCATATTAGAGCTTCCGTAAAATTAGCATTTTGGCCAGTCCTGCTCCGAAAAGAAACAATTTCCACTATCTGGGGCAGATAATTTTTGTATTTGTAGAAATTTAAACTGGTAACATTATCTGAATGATAATGTGCTCCTCATAGGAGGCAAGTCCCTGAGACAGTATTTTAGGTCAAGGCGTGTTTGTGAATCCTTGTGGTATTTTTTCCATTTACAAATTAAATCACATAATGAGGTATTTGTTCCGGCGATGTTTCACTGTGAAGTATCCTGAAGAGCAAACTCCATCATTCCCTCACTTGTCCCGGCTGTAGTGGAAATAACTTTGAAGAAGGAGCAGCATGCATCTCTTAAAAGCAAATCAAAGCATTGTTTTTGGGAAAGACAAGCCCTCTTCTAGGGAAAAAGTACATCTGGGATGCAGAGGAATTCATGCATAAATGGGTGTGTTTTTGTGTGAGGTGATGAGGAGAGGCCTATGGGGCCTCTAAACCCCCCAGAATGTTATGGTGTGTGAGGTAGTAAGCTGAGGAATGGAGTAAAGGCCCCTCCAGTTTGTCTTCAGATGCAAATCAGCACCCTTCGGCATGCAGGGCAAGGCTTCTTTTGAAAGGCACGTACACCGAGTCCATGGTAACCACAATAGGGCTTTTTGAAATGTACCGTTTTAGAGGTTTGGAAGAAGTCCTTGTCTGTAAGGTAGAGGTGGAATACACTGGAAAAGGAATTTCCATTGGGACGATTGCTAATGTAAACTATTTGGTTAATGTTAGTTCCCTTAACCATAAGTCATAAAGATTTTATGCGTCAGAACACAACGTTATTAAAATGCTTTCAAAATTGCAACTCCTAACAAATCTGAGGAATGTAACCCTGATAGAGCCATAGGCCTTAATTCGCTTTGACTGTACATTTCAGCAGCAGACGTTTTAAGCGCAAGATTAGAAAAACTGGGGGGGACATCGCTGAATGACAAGGCAGGCTGAATAGTGGGAGGTCACAGGTCACAGGGGATTCTTTTTGGAGAGGCTGAGCCGGAGAGGGGGGCCAAGGCAGGATGGGAGAATGCACATTGTGATGGAAAAGTTCTCCGGACAAAGGAGGCAACCGGCACGGCTTTGAATAGACAGTTCCCCTTTTGTCTGTTGCCCCCAGTCAGGAGGCCTTGGAGGTTTTCTACCCCAATTTTTATTTTTATTTTTTTTTTCAACCCTCGCTCCTCTCTGTGTAGGTTTGTAGAAAAGAGGGCTTGAAAAAAAGCGAGGGGCAGAAGAAGCGGGAGAAAAATTTGGGGCAAGTGCGGTAGGGTGTTAATGAAGGCTGCCCCGCGATTGTGTAGATGAGTGTGATGGAATGAAGCAAGTGTGGTATGGAGAGATCATCCTAATGACCCTCCAACCCCCTCTCCTTTCTTCTGTCCCCCTCCTTCTGCCTTTCTTTTCAGGATTCTCTGGACACCAGTGCCAGTTTGACAATGATGAGTGCGCCAGCACGCCCTGCAAAAATGGCGCCAAATGCCTCGATGGGCCCAACATGTACACCTGCCAGTGCACTGAGGGTAAGGACAAACTCGCTGTTCTCTATTCAAACTCTCCAGATTGTAAGATGGCCCACACTCTCATTCTAATTCTCAACTACTTACATATTCATTTCATAGCTGTTACTGAATGTGTCTAAAAAGTCTCACAAACATAAATGCATCTATTTTCACTGAGTTCATCCATTTATTTTTTGTAGCTACTGCTGCTTCACAGCAAAATAGTAACAATAATAAAATAGTAAAACGAGAAAACTTCTTTTGTTAAATGAATTTAGATCCTTTTAATAGTTATTAGAATGGATCAAATGTGGTTCTTTTTTGTGAGTTAATTGTTAGTATTGTGGTCACTTGATGTTTGCATTCTGATCAGCTACAGCTGCACAATCCAACTTCATATGAAAGCATTTTGTTACTTTTGACAAGAAAACACAAATACAGCTTAGAAAAAAACACGTGACGCATTGTATTAAATGAGGAAAGAAAAGCATTTGCATGTGTGAATGGATAGGTCAGCAAACCTGTCATTTAAAATGTAAGCTTTTTTTAGGTACAGATTAAAGAGTAAATTGAAAATTTGTAAGTTTATGGATTTAGTGAAATGAATTCGATGTTTATTCTGGTACAGGTTACACCGGGCAGCACTGTGAAACAGACATCGACGAGTGTTTGTCCAACCCCTGCCACTATGGTACCTGTAAAGATGGCCTTGCCGGCTTCACGTGCCTCTGCCGTTCGGGCTACACCGGCCGCCTGTGCGAGACCAACATTAACGAGTGCCTGAGCCAGCCCTGCCAGAACGGAGGCACCTGCCAGGACAGAGACAATGCATACCTGTGCGTTTGCCCCCGAGGAACGTCAGGTATGTTCAAGTCATTAAAAATGATACTATTGTTTCTCTTTATGTAATAAGCGAGAAAACATGTTAAGTTTACTTATTGTGCAATTCACTTTTTAAAACGTAGTCGTCTTGAAATATTTACTGCTGAAATAGCAGGAACTTCAGGGTCCTAGTTCCACTGACCTGATCATTTCTCTTCTCCCAATACCCTGGAATGAGCTCACAAATGTCTCCTACTTAACTGCTGAGTTAAATCAGCATTTTAAAGAGGCTGAATGTTCAACTCTGCAGTGATTCAATCTGATAGGCCTGGTGTGCATATAGAGGTTGACTGTATCGGGCTTTGGGTTCACAGGTGTTAACTGTGAGATCAATCTAGACGACTGTAAGAGCAATCCATGCGACTATGGCAAGTGCATCGACAAGATCAACGGCTACGAGTGCGCCTGTGAGCCAGGATACACAGGTGAGAAGCCACATTAAACACACCATTTGTTTCTCTAAATACAAAATAGGTTTTCTCACAAACAGATTAACACATTCAAAAAGTACATATTTCAAAACTCACAATTTTTAATATATTCAAACTAAAAAAATTAAATACTATTAGTCATTGTGGAAAACTTTATTTTATAAGTGTGGCTAAACATATGCAGTGAGTGTTCTTTATTAATGTATGTAGGTCAACACATTTTCACACATACTGGTTTTGCTTTACCGTGTTACTGTCTTAAAATGGAGAAACTGGTCTCTCAACCAATTCTGGTAACTTTTTATAATTTTTTATGATTTTTAGAATTTTTTGAATCCACATTTTAAGTGTGGATAAATCCACACTTTATCCACATTTTAAGTAAATGGTCAGTGAATATTGCAGCCTAAAAATCTCAACAAGCTTGTGCTTACAGAACCGGACAAATTGATTTGTTCAGTTAACACAGAATAGAAATGAAGTCACCTTTTCATAGACGTTACTTAATTTACTGAATTCAGCGATCTGGATCTGTGTGGCCCATATTAGTAGGTGGTAGTCTGGGGGCACTGTGAGGGAAACGAGTCAACAAAGGATTCCCCAGGTGAGTCAGGCACAAAGCAGGGCGTGGAGTGACAGCTGGTCAGCGAGCACACACACTCTGGCCTGGCTACGGTGTTGCCTTACACTCCCTCCCAGCTTCCCGGCTGGCGCTCCGACACGCAAGATGTCCCGCTCGCCCATTCAGCCTAAAGGGGGGGGGGGGGGGGGGGGGATAAAAAAAGAAAAGATTTTCCCAAGATTTTTGTAAATTAACCTTTTAAAAGGGGAAAGATGGGAGGCGCTTTAAAAAAGGGTGAAAAAAAAAACC
>JBBMFX010000037.1:6942099-6964332 GCA_037832545.1 Rhabdalestes septentrionalis | reverse complement strand
GCCCATTCAGCCTAAAGGGAGGGGGGGGGGGGGGGCTAAAAAGAGAAAAAATTTGCCAAAGATTTGTGTAAGTTAATCTTTTAAAAGGGGGAAGCTGGCGGGCGCTTTAAAGACGAGTGACAAACGAAACCGCTCTTTTTACGCTGTGCCTTGCGCTGCTTGAATGCTGGCTATGCTTCAAATGGCAGCTAAAAAGCTACACCTAAAACTTCCTGGGCTACTGGATAATAAAAGCAATCAATGCTGATCCAGGGGCCCAGATAGTTTGAGCAGTACAGAATGTTTGGGTTTTATTATTAATAAAATATGTTCTTATGGATCTAATTTCTAAAGGCATAATTGTTTAAATGCCCAACATTTATTTTGGAAGCAAATGTAAACAGCGTAGCAGCCTTTGTCTTTTCCAAACAAAATCATTTGGAATGCCCCACTCTAATGACGGGTTTCCAATTAAAATTTTACTGCAGTTAATGCTGATCAAATTACATCAACCTAATTACTATGTGTGCCTTGTTGAATGGTAATAAGTGGAATGTCTGTTTTTCTCATGTGTTTGAGCCAGTTTGCTCAGTTTTGTGGGTCTAAACACACAGTTTTTACAGAAGACCAATATTTCTGCAGGATTTCTAAATGTGTTAGTTCTTACTGTTGATGTCTTGATCAAATGTATCAATTAAAAGTCACAATAGAAACATCCCAGAAATGAAAATATGTGTATCCTGTTATGTATTATAATGATTCAACCTCCCAAAATTGGGCACTAATTTTATGAACACTTATTACAAATACTTCTAAGAGGCAGGGTGAAATGTGATTCACACTCCGTCTTGTTTGTTTGACTTAGGCAAATTGTGTAACATTAACATTGACGAGTGCGCCATCAACCCCTGTCACAATGGTGGAACATGTATTGATGGCGTGAACGGATTCACCTGTCAGTGCCGTGAGGGATACCACGACCCCACCTGTCAGTCTCAGCTCAACGAGTGTCTCAGCAACCCTTGCATTCATGGACACTGTGAAGACAAAGTGAACGGGTATGTCCTTTTTGTTCTCTACAAATTATCACTAGACAACTGGACAAGCTTTACATAGGTGCATACAAATTTCCCATTTCAAAACAAGAACATTGTTAAGCACAATTTGATTTATTTCGGATACTTACAGGTCCCACTGTTTTTATAGGTTGAGTACAGGGTTTTATCCATGTAATTCCAAGTAAAATGAATTATGTAGAACCAACCAAAGTGCATCCAACATTTGAAAACAGAATAACACCATTTTAAGCAAAGCATAAATGGGTTAATTGTTTCTAGAAGCTGTGTTTGTTACCAAGAGTCTGCCATTGCATTAATCTGCTTATGTTTTTCTGCGATATTCATGCTAGATCGATGTGAATGCTGAAGTAGCCAATGGATGGTCAATTGAAACCTAGTTTATCAGTTTATCATGATATACTATACTAACATCTGAACTTGGATGCTCTTGTTTTTTGACCATAGGTACAAGTGTATTTGCGATTCGGGCTGGAGTGGTCCGAACTGCGACATCAACAACAACGAGTGTGAGTCCAACCCCTGCATGAACGGCGGCACCTGTAAGGACATGACCAGTGGCTATGTGTGTACCTGCCGGGCCGGGTTTAGTGGTGAGTATCACTCTGCAAAAGTACAACCACGTGGGCACTCTGTTCACGGCTTCACTTGGACTCATCGTGGCTTCCCCCTTTTCATTGCAGGTCCTAACTGTCAGACAAACATAAACGAGTGCGCCTCCAATCCCTGCCTCAACCAGGGCACCTGCATTGACGACGTGGCTGGCTACAAATGCAACTGCATGCTGCCTTACACAGGTACACTTTGAAATTTGTTTTGCATTTGTTGAGGTGTAAGGATGCATCATTCTGTATTTAGCGTAGGGTGATGACTGAACTGCACTGATTTATGATGGTTAGGATCGTGATTATTTTGGGGCAACATAAAATCATTAAGTCCCAATTTTAATTGCCTATATTTCAGCCTTCTGAAAACCAGTGGTTCTAATTCCTTAGAGACCCACAGACAGACTCTCTAAGCATATCTGGGGTATAAACAGTTATTCCAGTCATATTCCAGTTATTTGTGTTTAATTGAATCAAATTGGAGCAAAATGAGAGATTTTGTGATGCACTGAATTGTTTACTAGAGAATCGTAAAAGACTCGTTCTGAGGTCAGAGTTTTTGGACTGGGTTTTGTTTTGCTAATTCCGTGACATTTTCCCAGCTCGCATTGTGCTCTTCCGCCTCCCAGATATTGGGATACAGGAAAACGTGCTCCGGAAGACGTTCTCCATGCCTGGGTTCAGCAGCAACACTTCCTTTTTCCTTTCACCGCCAGCCTGATTCCCTGATTGTTGATACTGGCTCGTTCGGTGTGCCTTGAGAGAGCTTCTCTTAACCGTACAGGAAATCAAGTTTGCCGAAGAGTCCACATTCTTTCCCTCCCTGTATTATTTGACAAAACAGACAATGGGGATTCTCGGCCTCCGAGCCTGAAATCATATTGATTCCCAGTGACTTTTCATGAACAGAAAATCCACGGCTAGCTGGGATGTGGAATAACTAGGGGGTCTGGTTTTGGCTGGGTGGGAACAGCGGCCTGACACATTTCCTGTTTGCCCGCTTCCTCTCTCACAGAAAAGCAAATGTCAGGACAATGGCCGGAAAGGCCTGCCGGCTTCCTGTAGGGGTCTGGTGTCGTGGAAACAGATAGGGAGAATGGCTGCAAGCTCTGCTTGCTAGCACCGGCAAGCTAATCTCACTGAAAAGGGAGGGATCTTTAAATGGGCCAAATTCCGCATCCAGTATCATCGATTAAATATAGCATCGCTAGGAATGAGAAAACAGCTTTCCTGGCACATCTAGTTCCTTTACTTAGTTTTCGTTTTCAATCTGAAAACAATAATCTCAATGGCTGACAGTGATAGATAATAAAATAGTGAAGTAGTTTCGACCTTATGAACAGAACAAAGTCAAGTAAAACAATGTTCGTCCAGAACCAACACAAGAGCAAAAGGAAAAATACACAATTACACAAGCGCAGATTGGACAAAATACACAGAATGCAAAGAGAGCAAGTGGGAGAGTGCAAAAAAACAATACAAAAACCACTAAACAACAGGACAAGATTTTAGTGCAGTCAATGTTTGAATGAATATAATTTTATGACAGATACTTTGTTTTAGCCACAGAGTCTGTGGTACATAGAAATACAACAATAATTTAAACCAACAATTGAATACTTTAAGGGTCAATATGTGAGCCATCACCTCACTCTTATAAATGCATGATTTTGAGTGGTCGTTTTATTGTTGCTTCCATGTTGTATTGAGTGAAAGCAGAATAAACAAGTTCAGGGTTCAAAGGAGCTAAGGTGGGTTGTGTGTTATGACTTTACAGGTGAGAACTGTGAAACTCTGTTAGACCCCTGCAGTCCTGAGCCTTGTAAAAACAGTGGAGTGTGTAAGGAGTCTGAGGACTACGAGAGCTTCTCCTGCGTGTGCCCTGAAGGCTGGCAAGGTTAGCAAGTAAACATACATAAGCATAAATGTTCCTGCCTGGTGCGGAAATAGGGGAGTCACACCAATTTTTTTAAGGAAGTCCAAGCACATTTGTTACATGCACTACTCTGCACGTCGCCTGAAGTGTGTGAGCTCCCTCTCTCCAACTGCAGGCCAGACCTGTGAGATCGACATCAATGAGTGTGTGAAGAACCCTTGCCGAAACGGCGCCACCTGCCAGAACTCAATCGGCAGCTACAGGTGCAGCTGCAAGTCAGGCTACAGCGGCCGCAACTGTGAGACCAACATAGACGACTGCAAGCCTAGTGAGTTCGTCCTTCCTCCTCTCTTTCCTCAACTTTTCTTTCAATACGTCTTTCCGCATTACACAGTATCAGTCAAAATATATGGATCCATACTTATAGTACCTGTCATGCAACTGTGAAAAAAAATATATAGAAAAATCACAAGCAGAAATATTGTCACAGCTGATTGTCAGAATGTACAGCTAATATACAGCTAATAACATAAGAGACACAACGTTTAAGTAGAATTTTTTTTTAAATGAAAGCTATTCAAAACGCTATTCAAGCCCATATCCTACTTTCTTGCATTTTAATATTTCCTTGTGATCCACTTTGTCTGGTTTTATTTATCAAAATCTATATTCTTGCCATGCCTTTCTCATGGCACTCAGGATTAACCTATATATCTACAGTGTGCTTCTACAGTATGTAGCTATTGTCATATTAATGCTTGAACGATATTTGTAACAAATGGTACATTATTAGTTCAGTAGTTAAGCTGCCAACAATTCTTTGTTGATTGCTGTTTTACTGTGGTCCAGTATCAGTTGATCTATAAGGGTCCTCATCCTAGCGAGGTAAGGAGCCTCTGTTTTCGTGATGTTTTATGTAAATGACCTGATTATCTGCCCTGTGCTGGGGCTCATTCAAAAAACATTCCCGGATTATGGTAATGGATTTAATGAATTGCAGACTGATAATAGACTGTTCGCCCTGGGGAGTGAATGGTAGGTTTTAACAGTGTTTATACTGCATATATATGCTTTATATATTTAAAAACATGGAAGAACTATAAGGATTGTTAAGATATGGGCCTAATTTTGAAAAACTAATCCTACACAGGCATCAGCTTCTAAATTATTTTATTTGTTCAACAGCCTTTGAGACTTTAAGTCTGTCAGACATTATGAATATAATATGATGCCTAGAGCACATTAAGTCAGGTGTGTCCAAACTACTCTCTCTGTTCCACCTCAGACCCTTGCAGTAACGGGGGCTTCTGTAAAGACGCGGTGGACGCTTTCACCTGCACGTGCCTGCCGGGGTTCCGCGGCCTCAGGTGTGAGGAAGATATCAATGAGTGTGACAGCAACCCCTGCAAGAACGGTGCCAACTGCACAGACTGCGTGAACAGTTACACCTGTACTTGCCCGCCAGGCTTCAGCGGCATCCACTGCGAGAACAACACGCCCGACTGCACTGAGAGGTGAGCCCTGCTCTCCGGTTGCCGTTTTCCTTTTCTGCTGACTCAGGATCTGCCAAGTCAGTTTCTCGTGTGTAAATCGTAACCTTTCCACACACAGGTCTTCACTGTTTTGCCTACAACGGTCAATTGTCGTTGACATTTGAGACTGATTTAAGATCAGCTTTTCTTACTGTCATTGTAGCTGGAAAAAAAGGCAAATCTGATTTAGGATCAGCTCCTTTTGACCTGTTTTGAAAGCCCCCACATAATCAGATGCGAAAGAGAACTGGCAGCAGACCATATCAGATGTACCATCATGCAGTGTTTTAATCTGTTCCCTTGCCTATACTTGCGTTGTCCCTTGGCGCCCCCTTTGGTGGATAAATGACAATGCAACCGCACAGTGCAGGAATGAATAAAAACATCGCTGGTTTTTACAATAGCTGTGACACATCCAAATCTCAGTGTGTATGTTTTTACAAAGCTGACCCTGGGTAAATTATTTTTCTTATTTCTTATGTTTCGGACAGCTCTTGTTTTAACGGCGGTACTTGTGTGGATGGCATCAACACATTCAGCTGTCTGTGCTTGGCCGGCTTCACTGGCAGCTACTGCCAGCATGACATCAACGAGTGCGATTCCAAGCCCTGCATGAACGGCGGCACATGCCAGGATAGCTATGGCACATATAAGTGCACCTGTCCTCACGGCTACCGTGGCTTCAACTGCCAGGTAACACCAACCACTGGTTCTGATCTGAATTCAGCTGTTGTTTGTTTGTTATGAATGTAAAATATTCCATTTTCATATTAGTCTCTTTTCATATTAGGAATCACTTGTCATATTCTTGATTTTAATTAATTTATTAAGCAAAAACAGTGTAAAATGACATTTTTCCTAGACTCCAAAAAGTGTTTAAAAAACTTATTTCTTAATAAAAACATTAATAAAAATGAAATGAATTATTGGAATGTCTAATGATTTCTCTACCTTTATCACCACATATACAGGTTATTTGTGAATTCATGCCTGATTACAATTTTTAAAGCTTTCTGCAAAATATTTAAAAGTCACAGAGCAGTAACATAAAGAATGATTATACACATGTGTTTGCAACAATTTTTAAACATTTTACTGGCTATTTCAAATTTTTGAACTGCAGTATATGTCACTAATGCAAAAAAATTAGAAGATAAATGATAAAAAGTTGTGTGAAATATGTTCGTATCAATTTCTTGTATCGACTTTGAACGTATGTGTGTTGGATATAATGTGTTCTGTATGCATCCTGTTCTCAGGAGCTGGTGAACTGGTGTAAGCCGTCTCCCTGTAAGAATGGAGGTACATGCAGACAGAGTGGCACCACCTACTCCTGCCAGTGTCAGACAGGTTGGACAGGCCTGTACTGTGATGTCCCCAGCGTCTCCTGCGAGGTAGCCGCTAAGCAGCAAGGTAAGACAGTGAACGGGTGCATATGAAAATGCACATCTTGCTTTATTTCCTGCTTCTGTCACACAAACAGGCTTGTTTATACCATGCCCACATTCACTTTTCTCCGTCTTCACCACAGGTGTGGACGTTGCCAGATTGTGCCGTAACTCAGGCCTCTGTTTGGATGCTGGGAACACACACTACTGCCAGTGCCAAGCGGGATACACAGGCAGTTACTGCGAGGAGCAGGTGGACGAGTGTATCCCCAACCCCTGCCAGAACGGTGCTACCTGCACTGATTACTTAGGAGGATATTCTTGTGAGGTGAGACATTTACTGTATTGACAGTAACTTATTCAGAGTAAACGTGCTTCTCTGAGGGCATCTCCTCTCCCTCTTGCACATAAAGATATAGCACTTAATACTCTCCTGTGGTCCTCCTGAATCTTTAATGTGTCCTCATATTCTCAGTCATATTGAAGAAAAATCTAATGTAATGTAATGATTTACTGTCATTTTTTATGTTTTGCATACAAATGTTGGTTAGAATTTGGAAATGTAGAGTTCTTGTTTTAATGTTGCTTATGTGGCGTCAGTTGAAAATGTCTTGGCCTTTTTCATTAACCATAAGTGTAACACAAAATTGTAGAACAACATTTATTTGTAATTGGTTGATTTTGTATGAACAGAGCAGTTGATCCTATGCAAAAATTACATTTAAAACCTGTATAGCTGTTTCCATTTTGATAGTAGCTAATCTTATAATCTAGATCAATAATATAAAAACAGTAATGTGAATAATATAATACAGTAATTAGCGATTTTATTTATGTCTGTGTGTTTGCGTATTCTCACTAAAGCCCAGTATTACGTTCTAGTTCTCATCAAATACCTGGTTCAGTTCAATCTTGAGATTAAATCACATGAACTGATTGACTTTCACAAATCTGTGAATAATTTGGTGGGATTGAACCCATGTACACAGCTCCCAAAACTTAAAGTACATGACACAAACAAAACATATTGATATTATTACACATTTTTTGCATTTAATTTAATGTTAACTTGCATATGTGCCTATAGAAAAGTCCTTTACTGCTCAGATAAGTGTGTTTAAACTATTTTCATACACACCTAAAGCTTTTTCGCCATATAATATAAATAGTCATTATCCTGTATGAGTGCTCTGTAGACATTAGACAGTTTTCTTTGCGGATATATTTCATTTGCAACGTTATGGAAAGTGAAAGAAACGCTAAGGTCATTGTGGACTTGACTGAGGCAGCATATAAACTTCAGTCCTCTTTAATAGAACTGCTTGTCTGGCAGGACAGCAGAACAAAGTCAGGTAAACAGAACCGGCATCCTTTCATGTTTGGCATTGATCTCTCTGTCTTTTTCCCCCTCACACAGTGCGTGCCAGGTTATCATGGAGTAAACTGCTCCAGTGAGATCAATGAGTGCCTCTCTCAGCCCTGCCAGAATGGGGGCACCTGCATCGACCTCGTCAATACCTACAAATGCTCCTGTCCCCGGGGAACACAAGGTCAGTTACCCCTCTTCCTCGCCCTCTCTCTCTCTCACTCTCTCTCTCTCACTCTCTCTCTCTCTCTCTCTCTCTCTCTCTGTCTGCTCATCCTACGCTTCATTAATTAGGACTTTGACAGTAGCTTGCTTGCTTAGACTTTTCCTCTCCGATTGATTTTTTCTGGACATGTAAAAGAGTATTTCATTATGTCTATAAATAGCATATATTTATATAAATATATAGTTATATAAATAACATTAACTAACACAGAAATTTAAAATCAACATGTTTTGTTCATTTTTCTGACAGGTTGTGTAGTGTAGATTTGAACATCATCAACCAGATGTGTTTTGGTTTAATCAGTTTTTCAAAAAGCTATTGATATGTAAATGATATGTACTGTAATATGCTCTAATTATGTATTTGTTATCACCTGTGAGAAGATTTCGTTATACTTTTAAAATACTCTGGATTCTATGTGTTAATTAATTTCACTCTTATGCAAATGACTCCCCTTATCAACTACATTTTATTGAAATATGAAGTCAAAGTAAGTTAACAGATCCTCTGCGCGGATCATTATTTGCTCACCTTGGTGTAAAAGTTTTGGCACAGACCATGTTTATTTATGTCATTATATATGGAAATGTGCCATGTTTAAATGTGCTCCCTATGGAGGATACTTACATTTTTACAGTTACAAATAAACAAAATTTGTACACAATTGTATTGTTTTCAAAACAGTGCAGCTTTCTCTGTCATCTATAGCTCTTTTCATCATTCTGTACATATCAGACCTTCCTACACATTAGTATGTTAAGATATTTTTGGTGAAATGGCTTTGATTGGCTGTGTCTGAATATCTTAATTTCACAATACCTTTGATTAATGTCAAATGTAAAAGTAGCCCGTGGTCCTTTTGGAGCTTTTACTTATCATTATTAGAATCTGTTAAATGTTCTCAAACACTAACACAGTCTTCTCGCCTTGTTCCAGGAGTTCACTGTGAGATCAATATTGATGACTGCACGCCTTTCACTGACCCTGTGACCCAGGAGCCGAAGTGTTTTAACCAGGGCCGCTGTGTGGATCGCGTCGGAGGCTACCACTGTGTGTGTCTGCCTGGTTATGTAGGTGAACGCTGCGAGGGCGACGTCAACGAGTGCTTATCCAACCCCTGCGACCCACGGGGCACTCGCAGCTGCGTCCAACTCACCAACAACTACCGCTGCGAGTGCCGGACTGGCTACACAGGTAAAGCAAATTACACTAATACTAATATACCTTACCCTGTAGCTCTGTGGGTGCTTAGTCTCATGTAACTTGTGGCTTTTTCTGTAATTAACAATATTGTGTGAGAATGCAATTATTGTGTATTAAATGGAGGAAATTATGTGTGTGTGTTGACAGGTCAGCGATGTGACACCGTCTTTGTTGGCTGTAAAGGGAAGCCGTGCTGGAATGGAGGAACTTGCGCTGTAGCAAGCAACACTCCTCATGGATTTATTTGCAAATGTCCTCCTGTGAGTGCTCAGTGCACCATTATTTCAACTTGTGAAGATATTACATTTCATTTTATTATTCAATACATCATTTTAGAACTCTGGACATATGCTTGTTGTTTTTTTCTTTATTTGTACTATTTTACTATCATCTTAGGATAAGTAATCTAACATCTATATCTTTAATTACTTACAACTACTTAATATACTTGTTCTGATGACTAATAGCCATAGAAACAATTGTGATTCACAGTTTAATGTCTTTTACTCCCTGTGTGTAGCTACTAATTATAAGACTAAAACAGGCTGGTGATACTCAGCAGATCCAAACGTACTACATGATTTCCTTAGATGCATTTCAGACTTCTCACTTTAACATATAAAACACACAACTCATACCTGTCATTCATGACAACACATCTAACTCACATTCTGTTTTCAGTAACTCACATTCTGTTTTAGGTAAACTAACAACTGGAAGCTAAAATAATGATGGTTAACTCAAACATGTAATAATTAGGACAGGCCATATCCATTAACATGGACAGATATTCAACTTATTCACTTTTACTGAGACACACAATCATTTGACGTTCCAAACAAAACTTTGTTGTGAAAATCCATTACTTTCACTGTTTATAATTATTTTGGAAAGCTTTTAGGTTTATGTTTTGTTAAGGTTGGTCCTGGTAGTTTGTTTGCCAGAAGCATATCCAATTTTGAGTGTATATCTGTGTTTCCCACTACCTGAGATAAGGCATGGTATGACTATCTCTCTCCACTCTTTCAGGGCTTCACTGGCTCTACCTGCGAATACGACGCCCAGGATTGTGGAAGCCTCCACTGTAGAAACGGTGGCACCTGTGTTTCTGGCCACAAGAGCCCTCGGTGCTTGTGTTCTGTGGGCTTCATGGGTCCTGAGTGCCAGCATTCGAGCAACGGGCCTTGCACATCAAACCCCTGCTACAATGGGGGCACATGCGAGCCGAGTACTGAGTCGCCCTACTTCCACTGTGTGTGTCCATCAGACTTCAATGGCCTGCTCTGCCACATCCTGGACTACAGTTTCAGAGGGGGCTTCGGACGGGACATCACTCCTCCACCGGTGGAGGCCAGCTGCGAGGTGGCTGAGTGTGAGGCCAAAAAGGGCAACAAGGAGTGCGATTCGGCCTGCAACACCTACGCATGTGACTGGGACGGAGGCGACTGCTCACTGAATTTCCGCGACCCCTGGCAAAACTGCTCCGCCGCGCTGCAGTGTTGGCGCTACTTTAACAACGGGAAATGTGATGAGCAGTGCCACAGTCCCGGATGCCTCTATGATGGCTTTGACTGCCAGAGGAGTGGTGGAGAGTGCAAGTGAGTGGACTGGCTCTAGGATTTGGAGTCAGAATTGTTGTCTGCAATGAGAATCGGAACTCCTTTGAGTCCGGTTCAGATAAACGTGAATGCTACAGGTTGACATTCCAGATTAAAATTATTTTAGTTCTGAATTCAGAACTTGGCTTGTCCTGGGCCTGTCTAAGAGGTTTGGGACCACTAGATAAGCATGAGTTTGACCTTCCCAGCTTCAAATTAGGACAAGAAAATTCTACAATATTTATCCCTGTAGGGATAAGCGAGCATTGACCAGCTTCATGCTTCACTACAATAAGAGCATAAGTATCCTGCATGAGTTTAGCGCATTGTTAAATGATGAATTTGACTAAATGTTTACTTTTACTCAAGTTTTGATTACAGTTACAAATGAAACATTTCCTGTCACCATATCTGGTCTGTCCAGGACTGAGACGGTGAACGTCCTAACTTTCCTCTGTGTTTTCATTCTCTACTCCTTCAGTCCTCTGTATGACCAGTATTGTAAGGACCACTATGCGGACGGCCACTGCGACCAGGGATGCAACAATGCTGAGTGTGAGTGGGATGGCCTGGACTGTGCCGAAAACATGCCGGAGAAACGGGCCGCTGGTCACCTGGTGCTGGTGGTGCACTTGCCTCCTGAGCAGCTGCGCAACAACTCCTCAGCGTTTCTGCGCGAGCTCAGTCGTGTGCTGCACACGAATGTGGTGTTCCGCTTGGACGACCATGGAGAGCTGATGGTTTACCCTTACTACGGCAGCCCTCATGAGCTCCGCAAGCACAACATCAAACGCTCGCTCGACAGCTGGACCGACATCTTTGGCTCAGGACACCGTGACCAGGACCAGACGCAGCCCATGGGGTGAGCAAGTGGGCAAGGAGTGGGTGGATGGGAAAGGAAACATCTAATTTACAAAGACACAGACCCCAAATAGAACCGATCGCTTCAAAAATGCTCCACATATTTACCGCCTCTTAACTTTGGAGCTGGCATAATGAGCTAGCAAGTAATGGAAACTTATATCATACCAAATAGCAACATGCAAACTAAATCGTCACACATCTCATCTGCACCATCTCAGCTAGTTGTTAAGTAATCCCAAATGCTGTTTGACATCGTGTTATGTAAAACTTCAGTTGAAAGTGTGTTTATTCTCTTGTCCATTTTTGAAACCACAGCAAATTTACTAGAGCCATGTGAGAGGAATATATAGTAATTAGAGTAAGGAGATTGTATGATGCTAACTCAGGTATATCCTTGCATCATTTGTCATCTATAGTTATCTATAGTAACTTTGTAAATGAGATACAAAAGTAAAGAAAACTGGCTAACCGACTCAATTTGAAGTGTGTGAAAAATTAAATGCGACCTTGATAGGATTAATTAATCTGACAAGCCACGCCTTGGATAAGTAGATAAGTGTTTGCACTTATTCATTTAATAAGCTCTATTTAAGATGTAGGTGCACATTGTAGTTTATAATGACAGATGTTAGCCCGTCTGTTTCTCTAGCATGTTTTACCCTGTTCATCAATGGTCAGGGCCTCAGCAGAATCATAGTTTTCTGGTCTATGATTGTCATTTTCTGGTCTATCAAGTGACGTTAGTTACTTGTTAGTGTGTATGTGTGCTGCATGGAGTGGATCAGACACAGCAGTGCTGCTGGAGTTTCTAAATGTGATATGAGTTCATCTAATGCTGCACAGTTTGTAATAGTGATCCTGTAGTCTTTTATCAGTGGTCAGTTTCTGGCCACAGGACACTTGACTGGTTGACTTGATTATTCTCAGAACACTGAGGTCCACTATGTCAGTGACACTACTTCGCTTTGAATGATCCAAAACCCAAAGATCACCTGCTCTCTTCTGGTGACTATTAGTAAACTGTGTAAAGGGGCCAACAAATGATGCAGAGAAAAAAATCGACTAAAAAACATGTCTGTATTTGTAAACTATAACACACTCATATGCAGTAAGAGGTGCTGATAACATTGAGGGTGTGTGGGGATAAGTGTATGTAATCATACCAAAAAAAGGTTATTGTAAGTGTAAACTCATTTAATGTGAGGTAATATATTATATATATTATAAAGTATTGTGTCCTCTTTCCAGCTCAGTGGTGTATCTGGAGATTGACAATCGTCAGTGCTATCAGCAGTCAGCGGAATGCTTCCAGAGCGCTACTGATGTTGCTGCCTTCCTTGGAGCTCTTGCTTCCAGTGGCAATCTAAACCTGCCCTACGTAAAGGCCGTCACTAGTAAGTTTTGAATACGCACACTTTTCCCAGTCTGAAACTACAGCTGGCAAAAGAGCAGTAGTGTTCCTGGAATCCTGTAATGCCCTGTTAATTCAAACCCCTTTCACCATTCTGGGTATTCCAGCAACGTCCACGTCTAGCTCAACATACAAGTAAACACACATACACACATGTGCACATGACACAGGGCTTCCTTTCAGGGATTATATGGATGAAGTTTCCCTTTGAAGTCTTCCCTTTTTTGTAATCAAACCGGCAAGCAAATATACCTGTACATCAGTTGAACTAAACAATCAATGCCACAGTCTATGGGCAAATCCACTGGCTTCAGGCACCAAAATGGTTAATTGTTATAAATCAACTCCTGCCACCTCCACACCATCAAACCCCCCCCACTTGAAATCACACACAGACGCACAAGCGCACACGCGCCTCAGCATGGCCTTAGTGTGCAATGAAGGGGGCTGCTGCAACCTTCACCCCTCTGAATGTAACACCAGGACTTAGCGCATCTCCAAGGGTTTAGGTGAGGAGAGTTTATCATTTCAAAATCGTTAGCAGAGAGAGGGAGAGGAGCCAAAAAAAAAAAAAACGGGAGCGGAGGAAAATTGATCGGGAGTGTGCTAGAAGTTGGGAGTCTTTGTTATCTTGAAAATCCTAATAAATCCTTCGTCTTTTCAGCTTAAAGCGTGTGCAGTAATTTGAAGTTCATTAATCCCTCCCTTTTTTTTCCCTCCCTTAAAGAAGAAGTGGTAAAGTTGTCTCCTGGTACCCTGGGATGAGAAGACGTGAGAGGAGGTGTTCTTTCTCTCTTTGCTTTTTCCCTTCCTCGTCTTCCTATTTGCTAGCTCCTTTTTTTTTCTCGATGAAGAAGTGGTTAGCAATTCTGATTACCGCTAAATGGGACGCATGCGGTTTTCAAACTGGCTGGAACCTCATTTGTCCAGCCAAGCATTTTTTAGATCATGTGAGGACCGGTTTTTGGATGCGGGATTGGACGTTTTTGAACCCTGGACTGTTTTACCTGCCCTGTCCTGCATTTGTCGGTTGTCAACTCTAAAATGTCGCCCGTTCTTCTTGCAGGTGAGGACGAGAGGCCACCACCCTCAGAGCTCTACCCGCTTTACGTGATACTGGCCAGTGTGGCCCTGCTGGCCTTCGTGGTCGTGGGAATGGTGGCATCCCGTAAACGGCGCCGAGAGCACGGGCAGCTGTGGTTCCCTGAGGGCTTCAAGACCAATGAGCCTAGCAAGAAGAAGAGAAGAGAACCTGTCGGGGAGGATTCGGTCGGCTTGAAGTGAGTACGCCATTCCAAAGCATGCCATAGTAATTGTAATGCATTGTGATAATTTTACGTTTTTGTATTTATTTATTTATTTTTTTGAAGAACGTTAGATTTTTACATTTTGGTTGACCCTGTATACCGGTTCTGATTTCAGTTGTGACCTCACCTCACCTATATATTAATTTCATAGTGGTTCTTAAACAATTTATGGTAAAACTCCTTACTATTAAAAACTAAATAATTTACAGGGTTAAAGAGGAACACAATACTGCATTTGAATTCAGACGGGCGCTAGCTAAAATGAAGTGTGCCGAGTAACTGTCTAATTGAGATGCTCAGGACGGAGTTGGATGGAAAGGGTTGCAGCTCTACAAACCTTTGGAACCTCCTGCAGGAATCAGAACAAATCATCTCTGAGGAATTCCTGCTAAAACTAAATTATAGACTTTAGTTTTATTTTGGTTATCACAGCTGTTTGCGTTTGATATAGCCTACCACAATATAATCCTAGTTAGTCTTTCCTATGCTAAGTCACAGAATACATACTCATTTATTAAAATATGCCAACAAATAAAGACCTTAAAGCCTATGGACAGTTTGAGATGTGTCGGAGTGGAGAGTAGGAGGTGTGCTTTGATGATCTGCGGTAATGAATTAATTGGCTTGAGGGAAAGGTGGGAGGGGAGCTGTTTAATCAATAGGGATTTTGGTGGTCGAGCAAAACCTAGAAGAACTAGAGAAGCTTTAGGCTCGAGGAAGCAATTCCACTTCTGACGAGATGTTTCCGTGATTACAGGCCACTGAAGAACTCTGATATTTCACTGATGGACGACAACCAGAACGAATGGGGTGAGGACGAGCCGGCAGACACAAAACGCTTCAGGGTAAGAAAAATAAGGAGAATTATACCATCCTTTGAGAAATGAGCAATTAGTCTTCTAATTTCTTCCTGGTAATTTGTCAAATTCCTCTGCTGTTTTTGTTTTGTTCGTTTATTAGGATCAGTTGGTCCTGTTTAACATGAAACTTGGTGTTTTTGGATACAATTATATTTTTATGGTAATCTTAGATTCTTATGTTCCGTATTACTTTGGGTATCATATTTACATTTTTGCTTTCATTTGGACAAAATACATCAGATAATTTATTCACAATGGCAAAAATAATGACATTTAAAGTTCTTTATTTCAGTTTGAAGAGCAGGCGATGTTGGATCTGGATGACCAGCAAGACCATCGGCAGTGGACTCAGCAGCATCTGGACGCTGCAGATTTACGAATTCCATCAGTAGCCCCTACGCCTCCTCAGGGCGAGATAGAAAATGACTGCATGGACGTCAATGTCAGAGGACCAGGTAAAGCACAGCTGAGCTCTAGAGAAATAATTCATTTTAAAGATGAGAGAATGCTTAAAATGTCCAAAATGTCCTTGTTTAATTTATGTGTCTCAAAAAGATTTCAAGATAAAGAGGTATTGGCTATTTTGTGGGTTCAGGTTTAAAAACAACGGAATGATTTATTAAATAATAATTGATTTTAAAAAGTAAAATAATAGTAAAACCTAATTAATCCTTGTCAGAGCGAATCCAGTGCAATTCTGGATACAAATCACGTTAACCAACAAACAAGGGTGCGAAATTGCAACTGCATTTTTTTTTTCACACCAAGTTATTTCATTCATTTATGATACGATTTTTTTCCACTCACTATTCTGTAGAGCTGTGGTACTTTTCCTGGCTGTGTATACACTGTGTGTCATTACAGTGCTGAGGTGAGGGACTAAATTGAGCTCTGGTAGGGAGTTAATACACAAGGCCCACTGAGGAAAGGGATTCACTTCAAAGACTCTAACTGAAAGCTATGAACCCTGGGGAGCATGCCCATTTTCTCCAAGCGTACTGATTGACCCTGCACCATCTACATCCTATATACACGTGCTGATTAAAATAAACAATATCAAAGTGTGACTTTTCTCAATAACTGCCAAAGCCCCTCAAAATGTAAAAAAAAAAAATTCAAAGGCGTTGTGCTTTCGCAAGCGTTTTTCTTTCTCTTTTTTCCCCCTGCTCCCTGGATCAATGTGCTGAAATCGACCAAATCGGGCTAGATCTGGGAATAGCTGTTCTTTTGAAGAAGAGAAGCCCCTGTCGAAGATACCATGGCAAGCTGCTTCTCAAGGATGATAATGCTCACTTTTACCAGCCGTGGAGATTTCAAAAGCCTGGCCCACATCCCTGAGTTCGGATGGGGAAAAAAAAACGCGGCGCTTCATCAGAATCCGTTATCGAAGAGATCTTGGGGTGATTTGCGGAGGCACATACGTCCAATCCACCTTCGATTGTTTGTTTCTTTGGTCTGATCTTTCCGTCACTTTGAAGAATAATGGGAGTGAAACAGGCTGAGCTTTCCCTCAGACTGGCTCTCAGAGATTCTGAGTGAATGTGAAAAAAATACACTTGTTTTTTGTTTGTTTCTCTTTGGAGTTTTTGGAGTGCTTTCTGTGTTTAGTGACTGTTTCTGCTTGATGCTGCAGGTTAAAGTGAATATTCTTTGGCTGTATGTCTGAGGTTCCTGATTTCAGACCTAACTAAAGCTCTGTTTCTGTTTCTCCTCTAAAGATGGGTTCACTCCGCTGATGATTGCCTCCTGTAGCGGTGGTGGGCTGGAGACCGGTAACAGCGAGGAAGAGGAGGACGCTTCTGCGAATGTCATTAACGATTTCATCTACCAGGGGGCCAACCTCCATAACCAGACTGACCGAACGGGTGAGACGGCCCTGCACCTGGCTGCTCGTTACGCTCGCTCTGATGCTGCCAAGAGGCTTCTTGAAGCCAGTGCTGATGCCAATATCCAGGACAACATGGGGCGGACCCCACTACACGCTGCTGTGGCTGCAGATGCACAGGGAGTTTTCCAGGTGGGTAATCTATAGTGAAATGTGGCACATACAATAAGAAGGGCAGAGTTTTTTCCACTGGAAATACAAGGCTGATAAATTACAAAAGCCTGTCTTGTTTACCGTAGGTGTAAATCATCACATACTTTCCCCATAAATCACAAATAGATTTGCTAAATGTTTCTTTATTTAACTAACGAAGTAAATTTTAATAAACTCATCTTCTGAGGGGAACTGAATAAATAAGATTATTTCAGGCTCCAGTACATGGGTTGGCTTAAACTGACCTGGATCATTTAAAGCTCATTCCTTCCATTTAACCCTTTTTCCAGATTTTGATACGGAACCGGGCCACAGATCTGGATGCACGTATGCATGACGGCACCACTCCTCTGATCCTGGCGGCCAGACTGGCTGTGGAAGGCATGGTGGATGAACTCATAAACTGCCATGCTGACGTCAATGCCATTGATGACTTCGGTAAGATATAAAATATGGAGGACAGTCTTCTGCTGTTTTACTGGAATTATTTAAATTGTTTCAGTGTGTACTGCTGGAGAGGTAACAGAGATTTGTTTGCCTTCTTGCACCAGGCAAATCTGCACTACACTGGGCTGCAGCTGTAAATAATGTGGATGCGGCTGTGGTACTACTTAAGAACGGAGCAAATAAGGACATGCAGAACAACAAGGTAAGGAAATACTGACATAATTAACTGGAGTTTAATTCAAAATAACTTGTTCTAGTCGCTTTTAAGTTGTCATACACATTCACATACCCTAGAGAATAGAAGAATGTGTCTGGAGTTTATGGTGGAAAAAAGTCCTTTATTCATTCTTGGTTTCTTTTGTATTTTAGGAGGAGACACCCCTGTTTCTGGCAGCAAGGGAAGGCAGCTACGAGACTGCCAAAGTCCTGCTGGAGCATTTTGCAAACCGAGAGATCACTGACCATATGGACCGCCTCCCACGGGACATCGCCCAGGAACGTATGCATCATGACATTGTTCGCCTCATGGATGAGTACAACCTGGTACGTAGCCCTCCCATTCATGGAGCCCCTCTTAGCACCACCCTATCGCCCACTCTCTGCTCCCCGAATGCCTACCTGGGCAGCCTGAAGCCTTCTGTCCCCAGCAAAAAGCCTCGCAAGCCTGGCGCCAAAGGCATTGGCTGCAAGGATGGCACCAAGGACCCAAAGGCCAAGAAGAAGACGAAGTCTCAGGATGGCAAAAGCGGCCTCCTGGAGAGTTCGGCCGCTCTCTCACCTGTGGACTCCCTTGAGTCACCCCGTGGTTATGTGTCAGACGTGGCATCTCCTCCCCTAATGACCTCGCCCTTCCAGCAGTCACTCGGTCACCTGCAGACTGTGCCGGATTCCCACATGCCTGGCGTTAACCACCTGGGCATGGCCAGTAAACAGGATCTCGCCCGCTTGCAATTTGATCCTTTACCGCCCCGTCTGACCCACTTGCCAGTGGCTGGCTCAAACGGGTCAAATGGTCAGTGTGACTGGCTGAGCAGGATGCATGGTGGAATGGGCCAGCCGGGTCAGTTCGGAGCCGTGAGGAATGGCCAGCACCAGCCCACCGCCCAGCACGGCCTGATGCTCCACAGTGGCAGTGGCCTGCCCCAGATGATGAGCTTTCCAGGCCTGCCGAACACTCACTTGGCCGGGCAGTCGCATCTGCTGCATCAACCACAACAGATGCAGTCCAGTCTACAGCAGCAGCAGAGGCAGCAACAGCAGCAGCAGCAGACCAGCATCCAGCTGCAGCACCAGAACACGAACAGTGGCCAGAATTTAATGGGTGGCGGAGAGCTGCAGCAGGGCAACGGCATGCCCATTCACACCATCCTGCCACAGGAAACGCAAATGCTCCAAGCTCAAACACTGGCACCCAGCATGACCAGCACACAGTTCCTCACGCCCCCGTCGCAGCACAGCTACTTGGGCGGCATGGACACCACCAACACGCCCAGCCACCAGCTCCAAGTGCCAGAGCACCCTTTTCTCACGCCTTCGCCCGGCTCACCCGACCAGTGGTCCAGCTCCTCGCCCCATTCCAACATGTCCGACTGGTCCGAGGGCATCTCCAGCCCACCGACCAGCATGCAGACCCAAATGGGACAAATTCCTGAGCAATTTAAGTGAAGTTGTTGAGTCTGGTTAAGGACAGATCGTTCATGGATATGAAGAGCACTCTTCAGAAAAGCATACATCAATAAACCCATTTTAAATGAAGTGTCTTTCTATGCCTTTTGTACTAACCACATTTATGTTTATTTGGTTTTTTTTTATTTATTAATGTCTTATTTATACTTTTTGTCACCTGCTTGAGGATTTTTTTTTTTTTTTTTTGGAATACATTTACTACGCAGAATGTCAGGAGTAAAAAATGGCAACATGTGTTCTTTGTAATATGTTGTATTTGTTGCATTACACTGTGGTTTTTGGCATACACACTGGGTATTTATTTGCCTTTACAATTTATTTTTAGTCAGCTTTCGCTTGTATTTTTTCTACATTATTGTATAATTTTGTAAAACACATTCGTGCAAGTGCATTTTATAGAGCACATTTTATAATGGTGTTTCCAGTATTACAGTACTTAGTATAAGTTCTTGTTTATTTTACCAGTCAGATGAGCTGCTTTATCCATTGTAACTAGATAAATCATGAAGTTTTTTTCCACGTTTTTATCTAGACTTTTTCAGAATACCTTTGGTTTTGGACTAGAATACACCAGGGATTGACCACAGAAGTGTAGAACAGGTCTAAATCTTTGTCTAACTGAAGTTGCTTGTATTTTGTTGCTCTGGCCAAGTTCTCAAGATCTTGTTTTAAGTAAGGTTACTTTTAAGAAGTCTTTATGTTCATTATGACATTAGCTTTTGTACAGTTCTTTGTCAAGTTTTAGCTCTTTTCCTTTTTTTAAAAATGGAGTTTGTTAATGAAGTGCCTGCGAAAGGCAGTTTTTAAACGTCCACTGTAAGTAAGTGGGTGTGAAAGCGAGGATTTACACTTGTTTATCGGGTGTTAATGTGTAAAACAGGTTGCAGTCGACATTATTGCTGTGTTCTTCCTCCTTTTCCATGTTACTAAATTGGTCAGGTGGCCAAAAATGTATGGGGTCGGGTAGAGAGGTTTCACATGAACCTCTCTTTACTTCCTATATTTTGTTTTGTTTGAGCCTATGGCTAATGTAAATACACCTATTGGATGTTTATGTGAACAGGATTTTGTTTCAGAAATCTTAAGTCTTAAACGTGCCATTGAAAATTTGAGATTTTGTTGATCAGTAGCTGTTTGTTTTCTATCATAGACACAAAACGTATATTTTGCTCAGTCACTGAGTTAGAGGTCATATAACAGATGTATACGATTGATTAGAGCTACTTTACAACCCGTATAGATTAAGAATAACATAATTAGATGCTTAAAATCTATTTATTGACCACTAGTTTCATATAAATTGGTTAAAACATCTTTGTTGAAAAGGGGTTATGTTTGTGTTCTATACTTTTTGAGCCCACCATAAAAGAGTATAACTGCATTTATAGGGGACATATTGTGCAAAACTCACTTTAGTGATAATAGGTCTATGGGCAATTCTAAACATGTTCATGAAGTTCTTTGCACAAAATCACTCTCACATAAAGAGATCTCACCAGCTCTATTCTTACAGTTTCAGTCCCTTTCAAAATGAGCCTTTTAAGGGCTCTGACACTTTTTTATGCATATAAGCTCTTGCTGGCTGTGCATTTAACACATGTGAAAATGGTATAAAACAGAGGGGATGTCCAGCCCTATATGTTCAGATTTGTGTCTTTTTTGCAGCCAACAACACAACACTTGTGTGAGTTGCCTTTGCCTGTAGCCATAGTGCTCAGTGTCTTATGTGTGCTCGTGAAACCAGCAGACAAAAAGGGTGATCATCAACTAATCTAGTGGGAGGGGCTCGACAAAAGAGGGGTGGTTCTATGCAAATTTCCTTATTCTGACATCAGGTTATAAGAGCCTTACAAACGTCTTATAATAGCATATGATTCCTGGCTCCAAAGTCTTTCAATTGACTCACTGAAATCAGACAGATGTTTTTTTTTTCATGCTTGTAGTGTTTATAGGAGTAAAGACACAAATGGAAATACAAAAGGATGCAAAAAGTGAGTTTTGCATAATAAGTGTCCCTTAATATGCAATATCTGTAAATGTTACCCATCTGCAAACTGTAGTTTACAAAGTTTATTTTCTGTCAGATCTACTGTCAACCTGTAAATGTTCTTCTTGAAATAATAAAAAAATATAAATATACATGGAATTGCACTCGCTGTTATTGTTTGAAATAATACATACTTTTCTCCTAATTTCATATTCGTCTGTTAATCTTTTTCAGGATTGGTCATAGATGACGCCTAGTTTAAATTGCTCTCTGTTCAAATTGCCCATCTGTTTGGAGGTTTGAACACATTTTAATTATTTGACTGAAACTGTTTCAAGCTGTTCCACTATAGGGTTGTTGATCACGAAGGCCCACAGGTTTGAATGTGCAGCCTCAGCCTTCAGGGGCTAAAAGACATCATAATTATACTAAACTGGGTCGTACACTTGATGTTGGTCAACACTGTAATGACCAATATTTAACTCCCCAACCTGTCTATTTTGGTATAGCTCGGTACCTTATTTATTAAAAGCATTGTAGAAATCCGTCAGTTTGGCAGTTCTAGAACTAGGGCTGCCCCCGACTAAAGATATTCCTAGTCGACTAACACTCCGTCTCTTCATTTTCGCTGACTAAAACGAGACGAGACGTTATGTATCTAGAGTGAACAAAAGTTTTGGGACAGATTTTCCTCCTTGAAAATTGGGTACGGTAATTACAGTCGTCAGAATGGATTAAAATCAGAGGAATTTTATTTCTTATTCTTGGTTTGTGTTTGTTTGCC
>JBBMFX010000037.1:6926228-6939721 GCA_037832545.1 Rhabdalestes septentrionalis | reverse complement strand
AACAGTGACTGGAAGGCTGTTCCATAAATGTGGGGCTCTATAAGAGAAAGATCTGCCCCCTGCGGTGACTTTTACTATTAGAATGCAAGTCCCTTTGGTATAGTAGTCAGGTGCCCCAATATATTTGTCCATGGTGCCTGGCAGATTTAACTGTAAAAATATTTAGATGTTAATGTTTATTATCGAGCTGCTTTTGCATTTCCAGCCTAAGTGACCTTGTCTTAATCTTATGTTTTGTTAATAATGGGGTTTACTCCAACTTGGGTCGATTTTTAAAGATAAAGATAGGATAAAAATTTTATCCCACAGGTGGGAAATTTACAATTTTCCATGAGCAAAGTGCACAGAACAAGAGAAGAAAGTCAAATCAGCATACCTAATAGAACTAAATCTATAAAATACAATAATGTAATATAAGAAGTACACCATAGATATAATATAAAAATATAAATCTGTCCCTGTATGTATCTATGTGTACGTATCTGTATACAACTATAATAAACCTTTGTGGAATATGTATGTAAGTAAACACTCGGGTATATGTATGAGTACATAAAAACACAAAACGTCGGTTTTTATCTAGATAAAAGCTGCCTTTTTTATTTAGAATGAGTCAAAATGACATAATAAGTCGGTTTAGGTGCTTAAATGGTAATGTTTTAGGATGTTTTAGTTTGAACTGCTGGTCGTCAGGAGGAGTGGTTGCTAGGCTGGGTTCTCTCTGGTTCTGCTGGGAGGGGACGCGCCGATGGCTCGGACCGGTGGCTCTCTATGAGTCCCTCTGCTTTCACTGATGCTATCTCTGTCACCCTACGATCTTGGAAGACTGGACTGCTGATAGATTTTAAGGTTTGTGGGCGCAATTCTGACTTTACGAAGACATTTGTGCTCTTCGCTCTCTCTTATTGTCCGTTTAGCTTTAGTCTGTAACGGTTAGCCAGGAGGCTAACATTGTATTATTGAGGACTACCTAAAAACGTCAAGTGCAATTAGTGTATTGCTTATTTGTCTAGCGCTGAGTCATGACAATAAACTACTTACAAACTTATTTTATTCAATTTAGCTGTTTATTTAGCTTCGATGAGCAGAGAGCCGTCAACTGTTAGCCAGTTAGCCTGCTCGACATTATTAGCTTAACTAGTGTTTAGCTGACTAGCCAGGTATGTTACCTTTTGTGTTCGTTTCTACACTTCGCATAATATATTGTTTTGTAAACTAGTACGCCCTGGTCAATTTGGTATCGTTTAGGTGGCTCAAATGTGTTGAGGGATATAGCTAACTGGCTAAATTTGCATAGCTTTGGGGTTTCCAGACAAGAAACGTTATTTGCCAAAACGAGTCGTTTGGTTGCTTATGCATTGTGAGTACAAATACTTGGTGTATTTTATTAGAGGCCAGCCAATAAGTTGTTTTATATCAGGAAAGAATGGTGGTGGGATAACGGTTTGATTCACTCAACCACCTTGGTTGCAGGCAGTGGCCTAACGATGGAGCTGGACTTGGGTGCTGGAGGGGACAGCACCCGGAGAAAGGTGGAAAGCATCGGGGAGGCAATGGAGATCACGCCGCTGGAAATGTATGATTCAGCCAGGGCCAAAATCGCAGCCAACCTACGATGGATCTTTGCAAAAGCTTATGGAATCGGTAAGCTATTCTTGTCCTCTCCTCGTCCCACGATATTTATTCTTGTCCCAATTGGATGAGAAGGGCCATGGCTGTCAGTCAAGACAGCTGGAGTTTTTTAGTCAACCACATTAAGTGCAAAAGATTGCAGAATCTATATAAAACCCCTGTAGATGCTTTTCTATGTAGTTCATTCTCTATTTTCTGTTATATCTTCACTGCATAACAGCCAAAATTTGGCTTTATTTAGATTTGGCTAAATGTAGATTCCATTACATTCTTTAAGCATATGCTTTTATCCAAGGCATCTTATAATTTCAGGAAACACTCAAGTTTCAGAACCGTGTAAAACCAGTTCTAGGTGCTAAAAGCTTTATATAGGAGTAGTGTAAAAAGCATTAGGAGAGGATAGGCCCTCTGAACAGGTGAGTCTTCAGGATGTACTTGAAGCTAGACAGGTAAGAATATTATATTTCAAGTAAGTGTAAAGTGTCCATTTGTAATATGTGAACATTATGAACATTTTCTTCTCATTTAATTCAAGTGCAGCAGTGAGCAGCCAGCAACAGAGTGCCCAGGGAATAGTGTGTGGAGATGGTACCTTGCCCAATGGTATCTCTGTGGTGCCACTAGCAGTTGCCCCGGCGATCAGTAGGTTGTGGGTTTGAATTCCTGGTCTGATGGTGGCATCACTTCTGTGCCCATTAACAAGGTATTCTCTCCACTCTGCTCCCCCACACACTACTGTTCCTGACTGCCCGCTGCTTCACTTGGTGAGTGGGTTAAATGCAGAGAGAGAGAGAGAGAATTATGTGCTGTTCACATATGACACAACACTTTACTGTACAAGCCACCAGCAGCCACATTAGGTGCACAAGTTTACAGAATCTGTATAAAATGTATGAGATGAGCATTGCCTTTTTATGAGATCTTTCTCTATTTCCTCTACATATTCAATTCAGACTGACACATTTTAGAACCTAGTAGGACTACCATATCTGGCCAGCTTTACCAATGTAATCATAATTCTTCAAGTAAACTGCATCTCCCCTTTTATGTTCCTTTTGGTAATTTTGAATGAGAACCATGGGTAATGTTACATTCATTTGACAGACGCTTTTCTCCAAAGGGAGGAAATACTCAAATTTCAGGACGGTGTAAGAACAGGGAAATAAATCTTGTGCTAGATTCTTAATGTAAGAGTGTTGCAAGAAGATAGACAGTACATCAGAAGTAGAGATGCTCTCTGGATAGATGAGTAGTCAGGAGGTTTTTGAAGCTAGAGTTGGATTATGCTGCTCTGGTCAGCTGTGGCATGTCATTCTACCAGCGGGGACCCACACATGAGAAGAGTCTGGACTGGGTTTGCCTTCTGTGTAGGGGTGGCAGAGCCTGACAATATTCCTTCGGTGAGTGAGTAGCAGCATAAGGCAGTGTGAAAGGATTAAGGCAGCTGGGTACAGACCCAGGCATCACTCTGTAGGTAAGATTTAGTGATTGGAACTTATTTCGGATAGCCAGTGTTGGTCAGTCAGCAGTGGGGTGACCTGCGACCTTTTGGTTGGTTGAAGACCAGCCAAGTTACCTGTTACGTGATCCGAACTGAACTCTCTCCTCGGTTCGGCATGCATGTGATCCGAAGATTCAAGAAGAAAAAAAAAAGTTCCACTGTATGTTGCGCATGTATGTGTGTCAAGCTATAGTGGTCCAAGTGGAGGAGCAGAGGAGCTTGAGAAACCCCCAGCATCATGTACATCTCATGTATGGGAGCATTTTGGCTTCCCCCTTAAATATTTGATGGGAAAGGTTGGTGGATAAATGGTGGACAAAACACCCAAAGTGGACCTCGAGTGCACCGGAAAGCTACGTGACCGGGACCGCTCATTTCATAACGGTGAACTGGGAGATATGAAGCCCTGTACTGCAAACACGCCCCCTTTGTGAGAATCGCCCCAGAAAATGTAGACATCTTCGTCTGTTTGGAAAAAAAATTGAAGTTATAAGCGCCCGTCTGCTTTGCTTTCTTTCTTCTTTGTTGATGATGTGGATATAATGTGATGTGTTTTTTATTTAATTCTCCATGTTCAAAGTAAGAAGCAATGATACCTTAAATTGCATTTCAGGATTTTTTGTTTGATTGTGTCCACATCAAAGTAAATAATTATCATGCCCTATATTGCAACATATGTTTTTATATAATTGCGAGGAATGAGTCTTGAGTCGAATGTGTTTTAATGGGCAAAAATACTTAAATAAACACATGGAGAGTTAAATTTGACTTGATCCGATCCATGACTTAAAGCCGTGATCCGATTCGAACTGTGAGTTGTTGTTTTTTTTATCTGTTGCACTGCTACAAGTTACTGTGATCTGAACCAGCTGTATTGGTCTTATTTTGCATTGTAGTAATTAAGGTGAGACATAACCATGGCTTGTACCAGGAGTTGTCTGGCATACTGAGTCAGGTACGGCCTGATTTCCCTGATGTTGTAGGTTAGGTTGATCTGATATGGCAAAATGAGTCTCAAGCCATTTGTGTGTTAAATTTTATCAGTATAGATTGATCTAGGTCAGAGCAGACAAAGTTCAAAGTGAGAGCACAGCAGTAGCCTCTGTCCACTGACACAGGATTTGGCAGTCGGGATCAACAGCATTTGTTCCATCTGCAGAGCTGGCAGAATGAAAGTACAGTGGGTGAACTGGAAGTGTGGCCTCTTACTAGCTACGTTTTAGGCTTTTGTTTGTACCTCTATATCAAATGTCGAAGGAATAAAAATAAAAAAAAGGCTTTTTTAGTATATGCTATTAAGTAAGCGAAGCTTTTGTAATGAAATGTGTCCCGAACTATGGCAAATTGCTGTATTTTATTGTGATTTTAAGCCTGATCATTAGGCACGGCTTCTTCTTTTAAGTGGAAATGAACATAAAAGTAATTCTGTTTGAAATGCAGTATATTAAGGCTGAGGAGGCATTTCCTGTATTTATGGTGTTTGACCTTTGCAAATAGTCAGGAATGTTTTCATAAGTGAAGGAGGAGGGACAGGCTTGTAGTCAGATTTTATTTCAGGATATATTACTTTCCAAAGCCTGTTCTTCCTTCCTCATATTAGCCAAAGTGTGAGTGCCTGTCTAAACTAACCACCCCAGAAGCCTACGATTTGTTGATACAAGCTTGTACATTTAATGTCCCTTCATTTGCCCTTCTGTAAAATAACTGATCTGTGGACCACAGCATGGAAAAGCACTAAGCAGGAGCACTGTTGCACAGAGTGTATTTTTAGTTGTTTTTCTGGCACCACCCAGCACAGGTCGGTTGCACACAGGGCAGAGAAACACTTGGGCAAATGTCACTGCAGGCATCAAACATTGATTTCCTGCTATTTTCATCATTGTTAGAAGTTGGACTGGGGGTAAAAGCCTTTCTAAAGTTTGTGTTGTTGTACGGTCCCTGAACACGTTCAGTGGTGGCTTCATGTTTAGCTCGTCCATGTGAGTCCCACTGCAGTGCAGTAGAGTCTCAGGCACAGAAAGTGGATCCCATTGGCAAGTGTACTTGGGCATGTTATGATAGGCATCCAGCCCCTGTACTGTACAGCGCATAGGAGCTGTCATCATTGACTGGGAAACCTTTAGTCTCTGAGACTGCTGACCTAATTCCATTTGAGACGTGGTTGCTCTGCTTATCATTAATTCATTTTTCATTCAGGAAAGTCTTTGTCAGTGAAGTGCTTGTTACCAGGGTCTAGTAATTACACTAATATGGGATTTTTAAATACTATATTCAATGTTGAGGTCCGCAATCAGTTAGATATTTTATATAAAGTGTGACAATATCAGATATTCTGTCCACACTGCTGCTGTAACAATGCAAAATCCCCAACTCTGTGACTAATAAAGGCTGACCTAAAGAAGACTGACCTATTGGTTGACCATTCCATTGGCTTAATGGTATAGACACATTTAGATTTAAGTGGCAGTGCTCATTTTTCATGTACTCCTGTTTTGGCCTGTGAATTTAGTGCATGTCAACATGCACTAAATTCATGTCCCGAGTGGATCTGATCGTTGACACAGCTGTGCAGAGAAGAGTGAGCAGGGTGTACCTATGGTCCTCAAGCATTTAATCACACCGGGGTCTTATTGCTACAGTCCTCTATGTCCTCTAAGAAACAATGTTTTTGTTCAAACTACGATATTAGCTTGAAGTGGTTGTGTTGAAATGTGGTGTTGCAATAAAACATGGATAACTCAGATGTGGTGTTTTTGTAAAAATACATGCATGCGAGAAATATAGTTATAAAAAACAGAATATTTAAGAAATGTTATTCTTTAATCCAATTTAAACTGTAAAATATGTTAAACCACAATAAATGAACTCTTACCACAATTGCACATATATATAGAGAACATGGAGGCTGCTTGGTAAATGGATTTAGTTCAGTACTGTATGTAAAAATTAAATATACCTAATTGTATTAATAGTTTCTTGTTAAAATGACAGTAACAATGCATGGTCTGTTCCAACTTATCAAATATCTGAAATCCATGATATGTATTATGAAAATTATGAAAGTATAATAATATTCTGATATTGCCACTTTGTCTCCTCCCAACTTGAAAGTGTGTGTGTGTGTGTGTGTGTGTGTGTGTGTGTGTGCGCGCACGCGTAAAAGCCATAAACATTTTTGCTATGTGGCTTCATTCATTATGCTGCTGAAAAGGCCATTTTAATTACGGATAACTGTTCCTATGTAAGGGACTACTTGGTCTGCATCAGTGTGTAGGTTGGGGCTGGGTGTCAAAATAAGATACATGTGTAGGCCAGAACCCAAGGTTTCCCAGAGTCTCACACTGCCACCAGGAATTTACCTTCCTCCCATAGTCAGTTAACAATAAATTGGTAACAAATTGTGCTATACTTATGCCACAGGAATGGTGTTTGTTGTGATCTTGAAATGACCAAGGCCAAAGACAACAGCAGCATCTAATGCAGCTACCAAGGGAGGCAGCGATATGCAGTGCAGAAGTGCAGCAAGTGGTCTTGTGTCCGTGCAGGCTTAGATCCTAATTCTAAGACCAGCCAACCTGACTGAAATATCTGACTCAGTCATTCAGCCAAGCAGACTATATATATAAATTTTGGTATCTGATCTCATACGTGTCAATGTTAAAACAAACCAAACATCTGATATAGAATTTCTGGTACCCTACTGAATTAACTGGAATATTGCATACTGATTGACTTTGGTTTCAATCTTGAATGTTATTTTTTTTTTCTGTTTTTTATTGGTCTATACGCCTATTTTATCATACTTTTGTGTGCAGTATTTCATATTCCCTCTGTTTTGATTTCCTTTGACAGGAATGTCCTACTCCTTTGTCCCAGACATTTTTCCCCTATATTGCAGACCATTATTTGGCACTTAAAATAAAATGCCTAAGACTGAAATGACCCTAGTGACCTAGTTCTTCAAGCATGTAAAATGGTAATTGGCGTCTGTGCAGATGATGCATTCGCTGTCCTCCTATGCTAGTCTGTCCTTACTTTTTAAGGGCCTTCAGAATACAAATCAAATATGTAGATTAGGACTGTTTTGCTCCTGGGGAATGATTTAAAACATGCTGCTGTCGCTTTTGTAGTGCTTTGATATTACACCTAGGCTGCTCAAAAAGTCTTTTTATTCAATAAATTCGTTGGTGTAACTGGTGAATGGTAGCTAAAAATTGACTAATGATAGTGAGGAATGTTAATTTTATCACATTAACCTGATTACTGACCTTAGACAAGTTAAATGAGGGAAAAGTGGTGCTGCCTTTTTTCAAATTTTAGGCTTGACTTTATTGATATAGATGCAGGAAGCATTACAAAATTAGCATCAAATACACTTTTTTGAAAATAATTGTATTCTTTGTTGTTTAGGTTCATTGTTGTGAAATGTTTAATGTATGAGGATGACAGTCAAGAGGGAAAACAAAGCAGGTTTCCCCACATGGTACACTGTAGGGGTCAGGTGTGTGTACATGCATGAATGAGGGATAATTGGTGCCATCTGACGTACAGCAGAATGGGACCCTCGGATAAGGCTAGATGTGCTGTGTGCATTGGGGAGGAGGGAAATGGTGTCAGGCCTGGGAAGTGAGGGGCAGTTTTGGCCTCTTCTTTTAAATATTTTATCAACTGTGTGTTTGCAGACAGACCCAACTGCTGCATCTTTTCAGTGTGCAAACCACTGTGGTGTAGCTTTGTTTTCTCACCCTCACTGCTTTCAGTAACACTTGCAGATCAGACATCCAATCCAATCAGGAAGCAAAAGCATGACCCAGTCACAGTAATTCATTGAATCACTAAGTGTTCTACACATTGGCAGTCTTCACCTGGAAATACCTCTTATTAATGGATTTCCAATGCCAGCGTGTGACTTAACAATGTCTGAACTTTCTTTAGCCTTAATGCTGCTCCCATACAGGCTACTAATTCAGCCTTTGTATCTTAACTGCTTTACCCATCTTTGATGTACCTAAGAAAAACTTGCCATTATTTTAATTTTCCTCTTTTTTACCCTCACAGATCACATCCCAGAAGACCTGAGGGACCCTTTCTACACAGACCAGTACGAACAAGAGCACATCAAACCCCCTGTAATTCGGCTGTTATTGTCCTGTGAACTCTACTGTCGAGTGTGCGGCCTCATTCTCAAAGGAGACCAGGTAGCCTCCCTCCAATCCCATCAGTCGGTCATCCAAGCCCTGTCCCGCAAGGGCATCTACGTTATGGAAGGTGATGACACGCCGGTCACAGAGGCAGACCTCACATGTCAGCCTATCAAAATGGTAAGCAAAGAGGAATTGGGCGCAGCACAAGTGCTTGGGTGAATGCTTCTGTGCATGTATTTGTCATTTTCTTGCGTGACAAACCTTCCGATCCTTGCGACTGAAACGTAGAATAGCTAGTTTGCTTGTTAGAAGACTTAAACCGGACTGATAGTGGCAAGTCACTGGTGGGTAGGGAATATGACATTATGCTGCCAGGATATATGCTCTAGTTTGAGGAACACTTCCTTTTGTAGATGCATTATCTGCACACTGAAAAAGAAGACAGGTGTGTGTGTGTGTGTGTGTGTGTGTGTGTGTGTGTGTGTGTGTGTGTGTGTGTGTTTGTTCTGCCAAAGAAAACAAGTGAATAGAATTGATTTCCATTATTGTGTTTCAGCATGCAGTAATCTGCTGAAAGCAAATTTTATGTGTTTGTGATTCAGCACGGGCTGTCCATATGTGGGATTATATCTCTACATGCAAATGTTTCTCGTTGAGCCCACACCCTGTGCAAGGCTTTGTGAAGCGTAATCTGAATCAACCTGTTTGACAAAACGTTATTGTTCCAAGGTGTGGTGTGTTTGTATTTGCTTGGTATCAATATTGGGGACAAAAGGCATGGCATGGCATTACACCAGCAAAGTTAACAAGTTAAAGTGTGGGGTGTGTTGGCAGGCAAGTACATACTGTCTTGATTGTGCCTTATACATGCACACTGGGAATAGGAGCCATTAATACTGAGACTTCTTAAAACACTGACAGGCTGAAAATGCTCTTCATTAATGACCACTGCACCTTTTTCCAGTGAAAGTTTCAGGATGGCAGGTTCTTGCTGAATGTTTTTGTGTTTACAGCCTATAAATCACTTCTTGTTAAATAGTGAAAGTTGCTAAAGTCTGCTATTTCACATGGTAGTTTTTAGGGGACTTTTTTAAGGATCTTTTTCCTGTTCTTATCCCCTTCTAAAATGAAAAGTGTAGACTAAAGCATAAATTTTACAGACATCAAGTTGTACTTGATTAATAGGCAGCGCTCCCTCCCCGCAGCTCTGGTGTAAGAGCTTGGCCCAACTGGCCTGATTGCGCTATAGCTAAGCATCATATTTTTTCGGGTCTATGTCTCCTCCATTGTGTGTCGGATTAAATTCTTCCCTGCTGATTTTCTGTCTAACTCTACGAACCTGTAAGCTCTGGACCCATCATTTTATGCAGAATTGTGCTTATTTTCTAGCACAAACTCGTCCCTGGGTTTTTGAACGGAATGCATTTTAAGAAATCTAACTTAAATTTCAAGTATGTTGATCAAAATACATTTCTTTTAGTATTACACATTCACCAAAAGCCAGCCAAGGACAGTTGTGGAGATATAATATCTGTGCAGATATTTAGAAATATACCTTACACTTTTATCAGTTATTATGAAACTTCACAACTATCCAGCCCTAGGCTTTACTAAATTTAATCAGACTGATTGTTGTGAGCATTATGATTATATTTCCATGTTTGACAGCATGCTGTGTCAGGGTAGTTTGATACCCTGTTGTAACCCCTCTAACTTAGTTGTTGTTTTTTTTTTGGTGTTTTTTCCTGCACTGGAGTGTTTTCAGGACCTATTGATCAGCCATTGCCTTTCGGCCAGCCTGGTTGTTTTGAAGCATAATGCAATTATGTAACTACTCATCAATATCTGTTGGTTTTGTATTCTGTTTTTCCCCTTCAGTGATGCTGCTGTTTGTTAAACTCTGATGGTTTCTGAATGCGCATTGTTGAAGTATACATAATTTTCAGATTGAATAAGATTGACATGTTGACCCTTTTCTTTTTATAGTTAGAGGTCTCAGCTTGGTTAGGGCCCAGAGGGCTCCCAGGGTATTCAGACCTTCTGCGATTTTACTGTTGCCTTGGCAACTGGTCATCTGCATGGCGCGCCGCACGTGCGTCTTGTCTGACTCGTCGAGATGTCTCGCTCATTGTCAGGATCAAGAGCTAAACTCTTAGAAATGTAGTGTGTAAATACAGCTGTCTGGAATTGAGGACCAATCCAGCTGGATAGTGCTGACATATTTGTGCAACCCAGGGAGAAGAAGCGAGTGCATGATTGGACAAGTGGTTTCCATGGTAACAGGAGAGGCTTTGTAGAAGCGCTGATGCCTGCAGACAGGCTGGCTCTCATATGCAAACCCCGGAGTAAAGAAAGGTGGAAGCACTGGTCTCCAATGTTCCCAGTTTAGGTTTTATTTCATAGGTTTATGAAAGGCTCGAACAATTTACTAGTACTAGAACTAGCACTCATTTTCCATGGTGTTTCATATTTTATACATAATTTTACATACCCTGGCTGAATTTGATTTCTTAACTATTTTTCAGAGAAAATGAATGATGACACAATCTTTTCTTTTACCCATTTTTAGTGGTTGGCTTAAGCCATTTATTGTCAATCAATTGTGTTGACACATTACAACAAAAACTACCCTAAAGACCCTGATCAAAAGTTGTTAATACTATGTATTGCCCCCTTTAACATCAAAGACTGCTTGAAGTCTTTTGTGGTAGTTGTTGATGAGGCTATTAACACATGCCAATGAAATTAATGGTTGTAAACCTAAGATCAAGTTTTTGAGGTTATCAATTAATTAGCATTTTGCTTGACATTGTAAATGACTTCCTGGCCCTATTTGGCCTGATTGGATTAGATTGTCTGAGAACAGAATCTTTGATTGGAAATTGAGTTGTTTGTGGCCCAATTACTTACAATATGTTTTCTCCTGAGAAGAACAAATTTGGTTTTCAGATCTGTCTTTAAATGTCTAAGGAAACCATCCAGAAAGCTCTCAGCTGTAATGTCAGAATGTAATGGTGTAGTGTTATGACTTATTTATAGTGCTCAGTGTGTGTGTGTCTGTGTAATGGAGGCATTTGACTCTTATCCAGAGTGACGTACAATCATTAGCTACAGGGACGGTCCTCCTGGAGCAAATGAGTGTAAGTGTCTTGTTCAAGGACACAATAGTATAAAGTGGGGTTTCGAACCTTTGGCCACAGGGAAGTGTTTTAAACAAAACGTTACTACCACCTTTCTTAGTGCTCCTTTCAACTGACATGGGGAAGTGATTACTTTTTTCTTCAAAAGAGTTGCATGTTTTCACAAAATCATTTGGATTTTCTCTATTACTTTTATTTCTATGCTGACTTTGTTTCTTAATCTGTCTTGTAGAGCTCCCACATGCCCATGATCGATGCCCTCATGATGGCCTACACTGTGGAGATGATCAGCATTGAGAGGGTGGTTACCTGTGTCAAGCGCTTCTCCACATTCAGCGCCTCAAAGGAACTCCCTTTCGATCTGGAGGATGCTATGATCTTCTGGATCAACAAGGTGCATGTTTGAGTATCTGTCTACAAGTGCATACATCTTTCTATACAAAGCTCTGTCTCTGAATGTTACAGTACAGTACAGTGAATGTAATCAAATTGTTTACTACATGTTAAGTATGTTCCAAACATCTCTGTTAAATTAAGTTGAGAACCAAGAGGTTATTGTTCTATTTAGAAATACTTATATACATGTATGGAATGGTAAACCAGAGTTTGAATGTTTATTGAAGAAATCGCCTTTAGATTATCTTGGCATCTGTACTGTTGGGAGCTGATTAGTTTTACATGGAGATGTAGTGTTGGTTTACCTTGGTATATCTGTAATAGTTATCTGCTTGGGATGAGATCTCAGTATAAGTTAAAGATTGGTGGGGCTACACATTTTACAAGTCGTGGTCACCACACTGTTGCAAAATTTATTTGCCTAGATGAAATTTTTGTAGTAGCCAGGCTGGTTTAACATGCTCTCTGAGGGTCGTGCCCTGTGTTAGTTTACAGCAGGCACATATTATACCTACAAAAAATGTATAATTCTATGGTAAATTTTGTTTCAACTTTAATTCGTTTTGTCAACTAATTGAAAGATGAATACTAAAACAGTTGAAGGGTGAACAGTTAAAGCAAAGCAAATGCAGTTTTAAGTAATTGCAGCTCTTATTTGACATTAAGTTTTATAAATTGTATTTCTGTATGTTTAGATTTTTTTGTCATCTGGTTGCAGGCCTACCCGCAATAATGACATCACCCTATCTTCTGAAAATTAATCCCGTCTGGCAAAGAATTTTGATCTGCTTCAATATATGGGGTATTTTTAGTTATAGAATTGCCTGGTGGCTAAAGAATATTTCTCCCTCACCCTACTGGGCCAACGAAAGCTGCCAGTGTGAACAGATTGTCTGAAAGCTGGAAAAGGTAATCCATGCATGGCCATCTGATAATATCTCTGTGGTCTCTAGGTGAACCTGAAAATGAGAGAGATTACAGAAAAGGAAAACAAAGTAAAACAACATCTACTGGATTCTCCCAGTCATCAGAAGGTAACATTTTCTGCAGCTTTTAAATTTGTTGCCAGTTTTTTTTGTTGGTAACTTCAAAGGGCGCAGAAATACTGGAGTATGTGATCAGCAACGCAAGAGTTAAAGCCATTTGTCTCACTGAACTGTGTTGACATTGCAGCTTAAAATCTCTGCACTGTATCACAGAGAAAAGATTCCATATGAAAGTGCCACCAGTCCCGTTCCTTTTGTTTCTCTCTCTATCTCTTATCTGGAGCCTGCCAGCGGTGTCAGTTCTGTTTCTTCTCTTCTCTGACTGTACATTCCTGTCTGCTCCCCTCCTGTCTCTCTCCCTCTAACTGCCTTCTCCTCCCTTGCTACTTGGATAGTCTCCCTCAAAGTGGTATTGGAAGCTAGTACCTGTAAGTTGGCTGCCAGTGCAACCGTCTCCACCGCTGCACGCATTAGTTTGTGTTGATGTGTGCGCACACACCCCACCATCCAGGCCACGCTTCTTTTGGCTTTGCACTGAATTACAGTGGGAAACTGTAATGCCTAATCTCTTGTGTTGTCCAATAATCACAGAACAATCTGCTTTTCACTCCCCTAAGCCCAGTGTGTGTGTGTGTGTGTGTGTGTGTGTGTGTGTGTGTGTGTGTGTGTGTGTGTGTGTGTGTGTGTGTGTGTG
>JBBMFX010000037.1:6909769-6925061 GCA_037832545.1 Rhabdalestes septentrionalis | reverse complement strand
CTTGCTCAAAGTTAATTCTCTCGTTTTTATTTTCTTCTTCATGTCTTCAAGCTCCATGTTGCACTTTAAGCTCTGCATAGAACAGCACAGCAGGACCGGTGTAATGTGGCCAGTGGCAGGAACTGGAGCGCTGCTGCGCATGACACCTAGCAATTTAACTTTGCTAAAATATTCAAATATTTATGAATTTGGCATAGCTCCTCAACCAAAGAGGCTAATTAAGTAATGATTAAAAAAATCAAATGCTTGATCACGGCCCGACATGGCCCGGCCCGGCCCGATGACAGCGGCAGGAAATATCGGCCCGACCCGATCCGCGGGTTCGGGCAGATAATCCAAACTCCACATGACAATGTTTGTTTTTTTGTTTTTTTTTATATGTGCTGCTGCTCACTCCTGTTTATGAAAGAAGCAGCGTGTGCGCGCATTGTGAACTCTTCCATATCCCAAAGTGTCAGGCATCCATATGATAGCCTTTGAACAATTCGCAAATGATTCCAAACCAGGTTCTTTCTGGTCAGTGGCGAAATGACTTTCACTTCTCATAAAATAGCAAATTCGCCACACTCCTTCTTTTCAATGACACGCCCGACTTGGCGCAATGCCATCTGCTATCTTGACAACGTACATTTCTGCCTGAAAAAAAGAACGATGCGCTCGCACAAAATAGCAATGACGGGTTGCGCAAGTCGCGAAACCACGGTGCACCGTGTGTATTATCGGGCCCCAAGTATTAAAGACGGAAAACGGATGTCCATTTTTGTTTATATAGCATTTTCTCTTTTCTCATTCCATTGGTTGTTTCCCTCTTGGAGCTTTTTTCCCTTGATGACATCCTTTGCTGAACTGTAGCTGTTTGGAATTTTTGTTCCAGATCTGTTTAACCTTTAAACAAATACTGACTGTATATCCAAGTCCTGACCTGTTTGTGTTTCATAAATGTCACAACTGAAGCACATGTCTGAAGGGAACTTGCTTGCTAACTTCAACGTGATTTATTTTTTTATTTTTCCCCTCTTGCATAGATATTTGCTTGAAGGAGGTCGCCTCAATAGCTGACAGCTTGTATAATATCCAGCTGCTGAAGGAGTTTTCTAAGGAGTACCTTAATAAAAGTTTCTATTTAACACTAGAAGACATGCTGTATGCACCTCTTGTGCTTAAGGTAAGATCTGTAAGCAAAGAAATCTTTGTTTTTATTTTCCTAGGCAGATGTAAGCTCACCCTCTTTTTTCTTTCCTCAGCACAATGTGATGGTGTTCATTGCTGAACTTTTTTGGTGGTTTGAGATTGTGAAACCAGAGTTTGTCCAGCCCAGGGATGTCCAAGAATTCAAAGACGGTGATACATTTTTCCTGATCATCTTTTACATTTGATTGTAGATATGGGCAGCAGAATGATTCTTTTCATTTAATCTCATAAAGGAATCTGCATTTTTGTGCATTCGTTTCAACAAATCAAGCTCAGTACTAATAGCAATCCCACCTTTGCACAAATCATGGCAGCGATATAGTCATGGGATCCGTGGTGTTTATATTTTACAAGTGACCCCTTTCTGTTTCTGTAGGTGTTTCTAGAAACTTGCGATAACTGTATTTCTGTGTAGTTTTACACAGCCTGAATTTGATTTGATCTAATGCAGTATTTCCACATAAATAAAATACTTTGTGCTTTGTGCTTTGCAGAAAAAAAGATTCTCTTTTCTTCTTCTGAATATTATCTGGCTTTTTTCCTGCCAATGTATTTTTATTAATAAATAATTGCCCTCGACTAAGTAACAACATCCCTCTGCTAGTCTGCTCTACAGACTAGTGTGTGTATTAATCTACTAGGTGATTAGTTGGCTGCACACTGTTATGACTGCTGTGTAGTTATATTCAAAGTCACTTATGAGCTGTGCTTTTGTGATCCTGCATAAAGAATTTCAAACATTTCAATTTATGTTTAAAAAAAATTATATATCTTATTTTCAAAACAAATATCTGATTTTTACAGCAAGAGCAATGACTCAGTCTAAGAGTTCCCGGCCCACTGTGCCCATCTCCAACGCTACCAAAAGGAGCTTTCTGGTTTCACCTGGCATTGCTGATCCTGCACATCCTGTTCCAACCAGCCCAGAAGTGTGTAACAGGTACTTCCTGCACCCTGAGGAATCTGATAATCTGTAAGTCTTGAAAGCCCTCCTCCCCTTCATGCATAAACATTTCATCTGAACATTTGTATCAAGAGTTGAAGTGGTGGTGATTGTGTGGAGCATTTTTCCTAGATATGATTTCGAAAAGAGATTATGTAAAATGTTTGAATAATAGTCTGCTTTATACATTTGTTTCAGTGTGACATTATTATACCAACTAAAATGTGTGTTAATCTTTTGAAGATTTATTTAACCAGTGTAAACTTGTGTTTTTTGAACAGTTTATTTTTCTTCTCTAACTTTTTTTATCACTTTAGCATTGCACATCATTGTGGGTTGGATGCAGCCTGTTAAGCTTTTTATTGGGTCCAGTCTGTCAGTACAAAGCCTGCAGGCAGTATAATTCTCTCCTGTGACCTAATACTAATCAGCTTTGTTCTCACATTTTTGTGTGATTATACAAGACCACAGTGCAAGAAGGTTAACCTAAACTACAGAAAAATTCTCTGGACTGTGATTGTCCACACTGCTTGTCTGTATTTGTCTAGCCACATGGAAAATGCATAGTGTCAGTAGAGATTAGATTTTGGACTCCATTAAAGTTGTATATCACTTGTCCTAATTTTGTGTTTTGGAGGCCTGCCAACAATGCCCTCTCTTTTCTGTTTCAGTAATAAGGGGACCTCCAGCTTTAGTCCTTCACACCCTCTTCTACCTCTGAGACAGAGGCAGCAGAAAGCTCAGCAAGGAGAGGATGCTTCAGGTAGGACACTAAGCTTAAATGCCATTGGGGAGAGTTAAAAATGACTTCTTACTGAAAAAAACCCTCTTCATACTTCAAAATAAATCTGTTTTGTGAGATTGTTACCTGTGTGCAAGAAGCGGTCAAAGAATAATTATTTGGTTGATTATTATTAATTATTTGGTTGATTACATTTGTGCTTTTTCAACAGTCTGCAGAAATCGTTCAAATTCTCTGACACAAGAAAGTCGGGGCTCTGTGGCTTGGTCAGACAAAAGACAGAGGTACAGGAAAAAATATTTTGTCTTACATTACAGTAGTAACTTGCACAGCTACTCATTGTTAATTATTTGTCCCTAATTTGACCTGCTTCATTTGTAATTCAATTTAGGCCAATGTCCCAGCTAAATCGCTACGTTCTCCACTGTGCCACGGATAGCGATGCAGACCTGGCCTCAGGCGACAGTGCTAGTCTGACTTGCTCCATCAGTGAAGATAGCCTGGCTTCTACTGTCACACCCAAGCACCAGAGCCATCCAAGCCTGGGTGGTCCTTGGCGAGTCAATGGTCATGGACTGTTAGGAAATGTCAACATGGATGAAGAAGATGAGATAACCGTTATTAGGGCAGAGGCATCAAAGAATGATGTTACTCTTGCAAACAGTGGGGATGTGGAGTGCCTGTCTAGCACCCCTGGTGCTAAAACAAACACTTGGGGAAGACAAGAGGAAGCCAATGCAGATTCCAGAACTGCCAGTTTTTATCTGGAGCCATTGATGCCTGCGGTCCTTAAACCAGCAAAAGAAAAGTCTATATGCCTGAACAAGGAAGAAGAGTCTGGTGAATCAAGACATCGTGGGACAGGTCGGAGAGTCGGTGGAGGAGAAGGACCTAGTTCCTCTGCTCGGCGAAGACCTCAACACAGCCTTAATCGAACCTTCAATGCTAGCTCCAGCTCTGATGTTGAGATAACTTCTGAGCCCAAATCCAATGACTCTGTGCCTCCACCTCTTGGGCAGTCTCATGCCTTCAGACCCATAGTCACAAGCAGCACTGAGCCCCCTGCTGAACAGTCTACAGGGTTCTACCTGCATTCGTCTGTGCCTGAGGACAAGAGACCTGTTCAGGCTTGGGGCATACTGTCTGACTCGGATCCGGAGACTGTTGAGACAATTGAAGAGCAGGATGCTGAACTAACCAAGGAGCTACATCCACAAAAGAGACTGTTGTATGAAGAGGATGTGGAGTCTGCAAAGTTGCGAGAGGACATGAATGTGAAGGAGCATGATGATAAGGATGAAGGAAGCAGGTGCTCTAGCCCTGGTCTCAGTGTTCAGTCACAAGTGAGCAGCGTGGCCAGTGGCAGTGTTAGAATGACCAGCTTTGCAGAACGGAAGATGCAGAGGTTTGGTAGTAACCAAGACATCCGCTCCAGCACCAGCAGCTCCCAAAGAACCACGCCAGATGGCTCAGAGAGCTTCCCTATTTCTCTGACTTCTTGGAGGATGAAGAGGGACCAGAGCCCCACTCAGCAGGGCAAGGACAATGCCAACATGCTGGCTTCAGAACTTGTGCAATTGCACATGCAGCTCGAAGAAAAACGGCGTGCTATTGAGACCCAGAAGAAGAAGATGGAGGTACTGTGTGCTAGGCAAAGGCTCAAACTTGGGAAAGCTGCCTTTCTGCACATAGTTAAAAAAGGGAAAAGTGATACACTTCCTCAGCCCCTGAAACCGGACCCCTTGAAGGATGACCAGAAACACAATGGGGAAAAGAAGTCTTCCAAAGATGACTCCTGTCTTGATGGTATGCGGGATGTGGAAAAAGGCACTGAAGAGCCAGAGAAGGCATCTCTTGAATGGGATACTGCAGCTGCCCTTCCTCCTAGTGCCTTAGATGTAGATGAGGAAGTAGATCTCAATGAGTGTAACCGCTCCATAGAAATGCTCAACGAGGCTATCAGCAGTATACAGCAGCAGATGATGCAGCTGTCATTTCAGCAGGACCTCCTCATGAAGCAAAACACCCAGTCCCCATCAGGAACTCCCTCAACACCAAATGGTGACCAAGGAAATATAACTGAACCAAAGGTTCGAGCTGCTATCCATTTTGTGGAACCAAGTGGCAGCCCTGTTGTTCGGAAGCCCCCCAAGCTTAGCTCAGCACGCTCCCGGTCTAAACCTTCTGAGCTGAAGTTGTTCAAGGAACACAACAAAGGGCAGAAAACACTTACTCCAACTCCTATTGATAGTCCAAATTCTAGAGATAGTCCAGGGGGCAGGACCCCCACTGCGGACAATGAGACACTCATCCCAGAGCAGGGGACACTAAAGAACACTACCTGCCATCTTCATGATGTAGCCAACTTGCGTACTGTTTCAAGGGAGTCAAGCTCTTTGGCTTCAGGAATGGCATTTATTGAAGGTGTACCTGGTACATTAAGGGACTCTGATGCATCCTTTGACAGTGATCTTGTGTGTGAGAGAGACTTGGCTGAGGACAGCACAAAAAACAAGGCTAATTTAATTGAAGTAGACTTGTCAGATTTGGCAGGCCAGTCAGCTGATGGAGGGACCAACACATTAGATGTCTCCACAGATGCAGATGATGGAGAGAAGAAAAGTGGTATGGGCTTCTTCTTTAAGGTAATGTGTTCTTCCATTCCGTTCTAGATAAAATCGAGTGATTCTGAACTGTCTCAATCTCTTGTACTGTTTATTTATTTATTTTGTACGTTACATTTTTTTGGACTGCAGGATGAGCAGAAAGCAGAAGACGAAATGGCCAAAAAGCGGGCAGCATTTCTCCTGAAACAACAGAAGAAGGCTGAGGAGGCTCGGCTCCGCAAACAGCAGCTAGAAGCAGAGAGTGAGCTGAAGAGGGATGAAGTCAGGTACTAAAGCCAGGCTGAATATGTATATTAAAAATCCTAGTAAATTAAAGTTAATGGTTATTGATTAATAAAAAGATGAGCTAAGATAATGGCGGTGATGGAAGACATCATGCAGACAGGAAAGAAAATGTATTTTGCTCTACATTAAATAATAGATGCTGTCTTTTGGACATTTGCTTAAAAATGAATGCAAATGGCGTTGAAGAATATGTCTTGGTTCCAGGCGGAAAGCTGAAGAAGACCGAATGAGAAAAGAAGAGGAGAAAGCAAGGCGGGAGTTGATAAAGCAGGAATACCTGAGAAGGAAACAGCAAGAAATGTTTGAGGAACAGGAACAGCCCAAGCCTAAACCCAAACTCAAGCCCAAGAAACAAAGACCGAAGTCTGTGTTCAGGGAAGAGCATTCCACTGACACACTGCCAAAAAGCTCCCCTGCCAGTAAGCCCCCTTTCTTATAATCATGAAAATGACACTAACCACATAATGCATAATCTGATTTATACAGTTTTGCTATATGATTGTAACCTTATTAACAAACAGCAAGCTTTCAACAAAAATAAAGCTAATATTAATGTAAAAAGATGTATTGTATCGGAATCTGTATCGGGATTGGCAGTCATGTATAGGAATCGGATCGGACCCATCACTAGTTTGTTGAAATGTATTAAAATTGTAAGCTTATTTAGTTCAAATAATGGTTTACTGTAGTTTTAACCATATACACACAGTGGAATTAAACAACCTCCCTCGAGGAACATGATGCAACACAAAAACATAAAAGGAAACAATTGATGCTGTAATTCCTAAACATGTCCCCCTCAACTTCCCAGATGAGAACCTTGTCAGCGCCAAGTCTGGCTCTAATTTGTCGCTAGCTTCTGTGGCCACCACTGAGGCAGATAGTGTGAACTCGGGTGCAGGATCTCAACGGTAAGCTATGCATATGTGTGGGTGTGACTGGTTTAATTAATGTCTGTTTCAAAATCAATCCACTAATCCAGATAGTGACATCTAAATGTAGCCAAAACCATTGCTCTTATTGGCTTGTTCTTTCCAACAGAGGGGAATCGGTAGACTCATTTTCAGGCTTCAGTCGAAGTACAGAGCGGGACTGGGACAACGGCTCTACTGCGTCTTCCATTACATCAACATCTATGGCGGAATACACTGGTAAGAAATCTCACTTTATTTATAGAGTAAAGTGTTACAAAAACATAATTCCAGGGACACCAGCTAGATTTGCATTTGCAAAGCAGTTGTTGGGAAACAACCATAAAGATGATTTACATGGTAAACAGATTATTGGACATTTCCTGAGTCACTATTCTTGCTTGCATTATAAAATAAGGTCATCCAGTAAAGTTTGGCAGATGTTCTTTTTTTTTTTTTTTTTTTTTTAACAAAGTCCATATTTTAGAAGTGTTTTTACAGATGAGTTTTATTCATTTCATAGATCATTTTTCAGATATACTGACTCTTTTTATTATAGTCAAGTACTTTATTATTGAAAGTCTTTTATTCCTACCAGTGTGCTAAGTTAATTTTGGGGCTTTTTTGTAACCCTACAGGGCCTAAACTTTTTAGGGAGCCAAGTGCAAAATCTAATAAGCCGATTATCCACAACGCCATCTCTCACTGCTGCTTGGCAGGAAAAGTAAACGAGCCACAGAAGAACTCCATCCTAGAGGTTTGTTGCTTTTAGAAAAGATGAAAAAAAATAACCTAAGATGTTTTCAAATGCATAATTCGTGTCACACATTCCAGGCTTTTTTATAAGGATAGTCCTACAATGCAGTTTTGTGATTAAGCTGCTTCTTAGAAATAATTAGTTTGCAATTTTGTCTGCAGGAACTTGAGAAGTGTGAATCAAACCACTTGATGATTCTGTTTCGTGATGGAGGCTGCCAGTTCCGGGCGCTTTACTCATACTTCCCAGACACGGAGGAGATCCACAAGCTCACTGGCACAGGACCGAAGAGCATCACCAAGAAGATGATCGACAAACTGTACAAATACAGCTCGGACCGCAAGCAGTTCACTGTCATACCTGCCAAGACTGTGTCTGTCAGCGTTGATGCCCTAACGATCCACAATCACCTTTGGCAGGCCAAGAGACCCGCGGTGCCAAAGAAGAGTGGAAAGTGAAGTCAAACACGTCATGTGGGAACTGTGGTCAAGAGGTGCTCGTGTGCTTACTGTAATGGCAGAAACACCACAACGATATTCACAATCAACTTCTCCGCTTGTGCTGTAATGGGACGAGAGTGGCTGTGTGTGAGTGAATGTTTGGACAGACGGCCAACATGCTCTTCATTTGGTCTGTTTGAATTTTGTCTTCTTCAGCCTGTGGCATTTTTTAAAAAAATGATTGAGTTCTTATTACTTGAAATCTTTTTTTTTTTTTTACCAGTTTGGCAAGCTCACTTGCAGCAGAGCTTTCCATTCTGATGAGCAGAAGTTTGTCTCTTTGCTGTAAAACAGACTGAGAGACTGCTGCTTCCACACAAAATCTGCTGCATTCGAAGATCATAACCCAAAAATCCATGTAGAAACATATTTGCCGACATGCCTCTCTTCTTCTTTTTTTTGCCCCCAAAAACATGCTGCTCTGAACTGTCTCCTCTGTGTTACTGGGACAATCCCAGTCATACGTATTGTTGGCCTTCACGCATCGTGGTACTATTGTCTATTTATTCAGCGCTTTAAAAGCAAGTCATCTGTAGCACTGGTGTATAGACCTACGATGGACCTTTTAGATAGGGAATGAAACAGGCTTTGTTACATGTCTCAGATGCTCTTTTTTGTTTTGCTACTATTCTAACAGTAGAGGTAGTGATTTCCCCACCGGACAGCAGTGTCCTGTGAAATGGTGCACTCATGATCATGTTTTAATGCTTTTTATCATGCAATGTAACCATGAGTGATGTCGGCTCTGGAGCTTTGTCTCTCATGCAGAAGAGCAGCATGCTCTGTTCTGAAGAGTGTGGCTGTAAACGGTTCGATTGACAGTATTTAATATATTCATAATCGGTTACTTCCTTTGCAGTTGCTGTCTAATTATTTACCCAGGTTTAAAACATTCCTCCAAGGCAGGTAGAGAAAGTGTCAACACTGCCACATCCTTGTTTTAAATGTTTGAGAGCGAGAGAAAAGAAATCACACACTGAAGCCTTGCGTATGGTGTGAAGATCAAAATAGTGTTGCACATGCACTTTACTTCTAAAACAGACGATTAGCTGGGGAAGGGCACACTAGGCTGTTGCTTGACTGCACACTACGCTAAGGAACCAACTCTAAGCAAACACTAGGAGTTAATACTGACCCCCAAAAGGCTCTTAAACATACACATTAGACTTTGTGCTAGTAAGTTGCTGCATTTGTTTACTTTCTAAGTGCAGTTTTGTACATTTTCCGCTCATATAGAAACTAAAAGATTGTACTGATATTTGTCACAGTTCTTTTAAAACACTGTATTTTCCATGCTTGGTTGTTTTACTTTCTCCATTTACCATTTATTTATTTTAAACAAAGGCACTGAAATAAATAAATCAATAAACACATTTTCTTCATTTGGTTTATCATGGTTTTGTTTGTCATTCACTGTTTTTTTTCCTCACGATTTTTAACATTTTTCAGAGCATTTTAAGTTCAGACATGTGATTATTATATACACAAATTTTATTTGATTTGTTTACTTATTGCATGCAAAGTTTGAAAGTCACACATGTGTCCAGATACGTAGCTCCTGTGGGTCTGACATGGTGTCTGCCAGCGTTATCCAACTGGAACACCTTGGGCCATGCTTCAGTGGCAGTTGCTGTTATCCTTGACAATGTCTGCAACCTACACATGTACCATGACAACTGGAGGTTTGTTTTCAGTTGGCATCTTGTAATATCAGGTTTTTAACGGATCGTAACTGTATGGATGAGAGACAAAAAAAAATGCGAGGTGAGTTCATATTTCTGCTCTTATTTCATTATAAAAGAAACTAGCCAAGCTGAGTTACAAAATTTAAGAGGTGTGAATGTTTGTGCCATCTTTACAGCTTTTCTCCTGGTGTTGGGACTCTTACGAAGTTTAAACTTTACATGGTGTGAAAGCTGTCTTCCACAACTGGGATATGTGTGTAAGGAGATACCAACAAGTAAGATATGTTGTTCCTGACACCTGGAAATGAACTCTTTGCAAACGGTACCAACAACCCGTTCAACTTGCCTTTTAAAATGAGATGCTTTAAGGGTCAAAACAGCACAGTTTATACATTTTTAACCCTCTAAAATCCAGAGGTGTATTCTGTCAGATATTAAGACATACAAGGCCTTAGCTTACTTTTGCTACCTGCTTGGTTAAATTACATTCCTATGTATGTCCCCTTCCTAGGCTACCCTGCTGGCGTGAGTTCTTTGGTGCTCTGGGTGAGCAATGTGGGAGAGATCAATTCAACTGTGTTCAACGACACAAATCTGGCCTCGGTCACCAGTCTCACACTGCAAAATTCTAAAATCACAGCTATAGCGCAAGGAGCCTTTGACAAGTTCCAAAACCTGAAGATGCTCGATTTGTACAATAATGATCTCTCCCTAGTCACCTCAGCCTGGTTCACCCACAAAGAGAAACTAGAGAACCTCAACTTGTCTAAAAACAAGATTGCAGCATTGGATGACAATGCCTTTCTTGGCCTGGTGGGACTCTTAAGACTAAACCTGTCTCATAACCAGATTCAGTCTATTAGCATCGGAGCCTTTCACTCCCTCAGAATGCTGAGCCAGCTGGACCTCTCTTATAATGGGCTGAGTCATGTAAGTGTGGACACTCTTCGATCAGTCCATAACACCAACATCTCTTTGAATGGAAACCCGTGGAACTGCTCCTATACTGAGTTTGCAGTCTATCTAAGAGGTGAGTGTGACATTAAAATTTTAATAGCTTGTTAAATACACAACCACATTCTGCAGTGAAATTTTGTATGCAAGAATGTTTGCCAAAGCATTGGTGACCTAGTAGTTAGGGGGTTGCTCCTGCAATCACAAGGTTGTGAGATTGAAGCCCAGGGCTCCTAGTGGCACTGCGGTGGTAGCCGTAAGCAAGGTACTGTGCCCCAGGGCGCCCTCTATTGGTGGCAGCCCTCTGCTTCACTTGGTGAATGAATAAATGCAGAGAAAGAATTTCACATTGTTCACACTGTGCTGAGTTCATGCATGACTATACATGGCTACTTTACCTTCTGTTAATGAGGTACATTGCTATGATAAAACTATAACCATAACATGTACATAAAATGTAATTGTAAATCACAGCTTATTGTAGCTCATACTATGAAAAACTGTTTCTTTCAAGTAACTGCATTGTTGTTAAGAAATATTTGGCTTCTAGATGCTCTATTCTAAAGCAGGTAAAAACGAGTACTATTGGAGAATGTGGTTTGCCTGGGTATTGGTCTAAACTTTTGTCAAAGATTTGACATTCGGTTTTCAGACAGATGCTTATTTGATATGTTTGGACACTTGTAGTATGTTCACGTTATTAGACACAACTTCCCTCTTGGTATATCTTATAAACATCTTATCTTTAATCCAGTCTTCTTTAGCCCTTCAATAGTAGGCAAATATTTTTGATGAGTGGATCATCACAATTTAAAAAAATAATAAATTCTTCTCAGGATTTAAAATTTGCATTTGAAAATGTTCTGATAAAATGGCAAAGAAATGTGGGTACAAGCTATGTGTACCTAACAAATGGGTTAATCTCATTATGTCTCAGTTCATCAGTGGTGATGTATTTCATGCAGAACTTCACAAAGCGTCTCTACTAGAAAATGAAATGGAGGTGCTCTGTGACAGCCCAGCATGTCTGAAAGGAGTGCCTGTCTGGAATGTGTCCAGTTGTGTAGAAACCATCACAGCTGTGAACCCTACAACTGAAAACAGTCACATACCCCAATCAACATCAATCAAGCCACGCACACGCATGGATTGTTCCATTGTAACAAGTCTAATTGGTAAGTCTTCTTAAGTACATGGTTCATAGTACCGTATGTGTGTGTATATTAACCCACCACTGTAATGCGGATCACCAGTCACGGTATCAGTCCAACGTGCATTTTTGTTTTGAGAACCAAAGTAATAATTGCTCTCTTTTGTGACGTCCAGGCCTCGTCCACTAAAACCCGTCATCTTGTGCTGGGTTGCTAAGCACCGTGCCCAAATATAAACCCAGCATGTGTCGTCACGGATGCGGCCTATACGTCACAAATATAATCATTTTGTAACATATATATTACCATAAATTCAGCTACATTTCTATTTTAAATTAGCTATACATTTTGGTACTATGGAGAGAAACACAAGTAATGCATGTCTTGGCATGGTGAAATATCACTGTGCTCGGAGGCGAAAGGTTTGAAAGTAGCCAATCCGAGCTTACTATTCATTTCTCCTTGCTGCTAATTGGCTGCTGCCCTGTGATACATCCCTCGCTGGACTCAGGTGACAGGTTTGAAAGTAGTCAATCCATGCACGTTATTTATTTTTCCTTGGTGCTGATGGGCTGCTGTCCAGAATTCCACCCTTGGAGCATCTTGAGTGTTCTGGTGTTTTTTGTTTTGTTGTTCTTAAAGCCCTATATTTTTATTACTGTAAGTGAAATAAAAGTATTTAGGTATTTAACTGCTTATGCCAATGAAAGACATACCGAAGAAAACAGTGCTGGCTATACAGGGGTAATATTGGTATTATATTCTAGCATGAAATTCACATGAAATTAAGTGTTTTGGGAGCATATTTGGGGCATATTAAGGGTTTACACTATGCAAATAGGCATTTCAGGCATTTTTTCCCAGTTTGCTGACATTGCTAAATTCAATAGGCAGAACAATGTTAGTTTACTGTGAGCTACTGAAATTTAAGTTCAACCGATGGTATTGAAATGAAGTTGCTGGATGTTACTCAATGCTGTTATGGGTCGATTGCCACTATCTTTCCTTATTTCTACAGTTCCTTAGTTCTACAGTTAACATGAGTCTCTAATAGCTCAAACACTGCTGTAAAAACACAAGACTCATTTAAATGAGAGGAAACATCATTGATTTTTTGCAGATTTTAATTGTAAAAGTAATTCTATATGTGCAGCAGCACTCAAAATTGACTATGGCTCCCTGGACTGATCTGTGTATCCGAGAGGGCCACAAGGGTGAAAAATACTTGACAATTAGACAGACCTAGGGGCCACTTTTTGTGCTTCAAAATGTCTGATATACAATACACACATACAGGAAAATATGTCCAGTCATAACAGTTTGGCAGTGACAACAGTGTTAACAGCAGTGTTCTCTTTAACACAGTTACACAGCTGCAAATATTTATTAAATCACAACTTATCTCTTTTTTTGCTTAATGTAATACTTGGGGCCCCATAAAACCAGCTGCAAAGATGGACTAGCTCTATCTTAAAGTCTATGTGTCTGAATGCAGTCATTAAAGTTTCTGTTGGTGTAACGCATTATCGTGCCCAGTCCTAATATATAAATATATATGTATGTATGTATGAATGTATGTATGTAGGTGTGCGTGTGTATGTTACATTCTGAAAATGTGCATGCATGTGATGAAGAATTAATTAAAATAATCTGCTTTAAAGTTATGTTTCTCAGGATACAACATTTTGTTCCAAAATTCAATACATTTGTAGCTTGTGTTTTACAGTGCTATGATATGTAGATAGATGGAAGTTATAGAATGGAGTATCAGAAATAATAATTGTCCTCTACCAGTGGTACTTTGTGCCCTGGTACTTGTCATATGTGTTTTGTCAGTTTTGTACCATAGGAAGCGAAAGCAGAAACAACTCCGGACCATTAAACCTTCTCTAGAAGATCCAGAAAGTGGAAAACAAGCCCAATCAAACTGTATGGAAGCACTAGAATGTTCTAAAAATATAGGGTTTGTTGTTCCTGACTTGAAGAAGAAACCGCTGTATTACAGAAGAAAGGTAGTATTAGGACTGGACCAGACTATTCTGGATTCTGAGAACGTTTCCCAAATTTACCAGATTTATGGTACAGGAATAAATCAAAGTAGAGTATCAAGAAACCGAGCCAAGTCCGCTGGACCTGTGCTCTCCAGAACTGACGTCATCGGTCGGCAGCCAGAGACTGAAATGGAAAACCAGAGAGATCTAAAAGTGCGGAAAGATGAAGAACTGTATGCAAGATGGGCTGAAACTGAGACAGAACAGGGAATGAATGGAGGAGGCAGCCATGAGGAGTTATTTGAACAAACAAAGGAAAACACTGAAGAACTGGAAGAGAATGGAGTTGTAAACGAATTGCAGAGAATGAGCCGAATGGAAAAGAAACTTCTACAGGCTGAAAAACTAGATCATGGCGTTGAGTTTAAAGCTGCTTTAGAAATGCAGCAAAATTGCAAGGAGAACTCAGTGATGGGAAACGGAGAGAAGGAGCAATATGCCTTGGAGAACAACGCCACCCAAAAACAGGATGATTTGCACACTGATGATGATATAATGTGTGCTTTGGAAATGGTTAAAGATGGACTCACAAGGTGTGACCCTCGTCAGCAAGGCAATGATGGCGTTCAGTTTTTGCAGGATTCTGAGACCATACCTTACCTTTCAATTGGGACTGATCCAGAAAACCAAAACCCAGAGCGAGAGCAGATTCCAGCTGAGGGTTCAACTAGACAGGAGCCAACGAAGCCTATCAGAAGAGTACTGACCTGGCCTCCTACAGCAGCTCAGTGGAAAAAGCAGTGGGCACAAACTCAGCAAGTCCTTAGTGCTTTCCCCAATGTCATTTTTCTCACTGGATGCGAGCATCACATCAACTCATTTCCATCCAGCATCCTTTCATCCAGCCCCAAAATTATCCCACCAAACACTGACTCCAGGTCTGTGCATGGACCCAAATTGCCAGGAGAAGATGTCCCAGATTTCAAGAGTGTGGAACCTTTGAATAAAATCTGTGAGGCAGTCATTCATTCTTACATCCAGAGCTTTCCCAGTTCAGCTCAAGAAGTAACAGAAGTACAATCTAGAATCAGTCAGAATTCTCTGCTAAAGAATAAGGCACATTCTGATTTGGTCCCTGGCAGGCTACGGTCAGAGGAGAGGCACTCAGTACCTGACAATGCGAAACCCATGAATTCCAATGAGGACACTGAGTATATAAAAAGACACAGCAAGGGAAAAAAGATCATTCAAACACCCAAGAGCGAACAGGTGATCTCCAAATCAGAGAGGCAGTCGAGAAAACGAGAGAGGGAGCAAAGGAAAACATCAAGAAAGAGGGATCACTCCGGTTCTGGTTCAAGGGCTCCCCCTTCTGGAGGCTCTCCTAGTGACGACAGTCTGCTCGTGGATAATGAATATGCCTTCATAGACCTTTTGCATGAGGTGGTAGAGAACCAAGGCCGCTGGACTCGAGAACGGTGGAGGCAAAGCCACATGAACAAGCAAACGCAAAAACATGCTATCCCACCCAATAATAAACTGAATATTTGAAGAG
>JBBMFX010000037.1:6875543-6898810 GCA_037832545.1 Rhabdalestes septentrionalis | reverse complement strand
TTGGTATCGGCAGATACCCTGAGCCCAAGTATCGGAATCGGTATCGGGAGGGGAAAAATGGTATCGGAACATCTCTATAAATAACTCAGTGTAATACTAAATTTAACAACGTGCAAACTTTTTTTTAATTAAATAACTAAATTAATCTTCATTAAATGTATTTTACTTTTAATAATAACAGTTAACCTTACAGATACAACTGTCATATTCACCATTTGAAATGTATTCTTTCTAAATTTATGACTTAAGGTGCAGTAGAACTGATCAGACTTGAGCAATGTGCCTGTGTATACATTTTTATCGTTGTTTACTTTATGACTAATATCTATTTGGTACTGTACAGACCATTACTAAAGTACTAACAAAGACGAAAAATTTGCTGTGCGTCAGTGTGGAAATATAAAGGCCCAAAATTCTCTAAAATATCATCCAAAGCTTTATCAAGCAAGTAAACCAGAAATACACAACAAATGAAGACACAAGCCTAATATTTTGCGCATATGACGCAATGACATTAATTCCTAAAAATATTTAACCAATATGGTTTGTTCTGAGATTGTTGGTGATTTCGCCTTTACTTCACTCAGATAGCACTATGTGTATGTGTGTGTGTGTGGGTGTGGGTGTACGTGTGTGTGTATTTCAATCCATAAGCATGCAAATGCAATGTAGTTCAAATGAAATTCATCTTTGGTGACTCACCATAGCCAATGGTGGGTAGACCCAGATGCTTCATGCGGTTCTTCACCAGCTCGGACAGCTCCTGCCTCTCGGAGCGCCGGTAGAGGTTGAGGCGCTGCTGGTTGATGCGCTCGGCGCGGCTGGGGGGCTTTGTGTTTTTCCGGCTCAGCCGGCGCGCCCACTGCATGCTCTTTTTGCGCAAGAGCGGATGCTCCGACTGGTCGCTGCCTGTGGAGTTCCTGTGGGCAGTTTTCTCCTTCCAGGATTCTCTCCGATCCCGCGCCTCATCACACTCCTCCACATTGACGGACACCTGGGACTGTCGCCATGGCAACATGGTTCAGCGGTTAATTAGTCTGATGTTCAGTTTCGAAAGGGCCAAACAGCACCGCATTCAAAGTGCTGGAAATTACAGCTATTATGTGATAAGACTGACTCAAGAGCTCCCAGAACAGGCAGTCTTGGGAAAGTGATATCTGAGAGGCCAATAGTGAGAAAAGGCAGACAGAAGCTTACTAGCAAGCCTAATGAGGGTGAAAAATTGGGAATGTGGGAATGAGTGTGAAAAAATTGTCGGTGAAAATGGTGTTTTCTTACCTGATTGCAAATATCCTTGAACTGAGATGGACAAAATGAACAAAACATGAGATAGTATGAGTGATTAAAATGGGAAAGGATTGGAAGGAGATCATATCAGCCTACAGGTAAAGCGGCAGGAAAGCAATGAGACAGCTAAAGTGCATCTTTGGCAAAGCTTTTAAATGTCTTGTCAGCCAAGCAAATAACAAACAAGTGCTCATGTCAGCTTGTCACCTCTGATGAGGAGAACATGTGTGATTCTGTGCGATACAGGCCGATAGGGATTTCTGCACTGGAGGAACAGAGTTTCTGAAACAGTCTTCCATAGGTCCGGATCCACAGGTCCTCTTCTGTTACCTTCATCTGTTCCAGAACAGACAGCTGAATGAATGTATGTCAACACCAAAGTCCAAGTAAACTTTGTCATCTCAACCATATCCAAGTACATAGAGAGAGGAAATGGCGACACTAAGTTTCCACAGTGTATGTACACTACCAGTCAATAGCCTGGACACACTTTCTCGGTCAATATTTCTTCTTTATTTTTATTATTTTCTACATTGTAAGTTAATATTGAAAACAAACAAATTGATAAAGGAACACATGGAATTATGCAGTAAACAAAAAAGAGTTAAACAAACCAGAATATGTTTTGTAATATGGTAATGACGGACTGTTGATTTTTTACTTAGTTAAGATGTCCTTGCCCTAATGTGGAGTAGAACCATAGTAGAACCAGATCACTAATTGTGTACCAACCCGATCATCACAACTGATGATCCAAACACATTAAGAAGGCAAGAAATTCCACTACTTGAAGAAGAGCACCTGTTAATTAAATACCATTCCAGGTCAATACCTCATGAATCTGCCAAGAATGTGCAAAGCTGTCCTCAGAGCAATAGGTGATTCTTCAATATTAATCTACAATGTAGACAACAATCAAAACAAAGTAAACCATTGAATGAGAAGGTGTGTCCCAACTTTAAATGTGTAACGTTTGTTGCACTATACACTACCATTCAAAACAAACTAAGCAGTGCCTCCTTTGTGTTCCTGGAGAAAAAACTAAAGCTCTTTATCTGGTCCGCAGACTGGTTTCATTAGAAATTTAAATTAAACCTATCAGCATGAACGTCGCCTATGCACCTGCCCTCATTTGGAAGAAAGAGGAGAACGTGACAGAATAGTATGACAGAATAGACACTCTATCCAGTATACAGACAATATAACCAGTATACACAGTATATAGAGTAACACAGTATAAACTAATATAAATAGCAGCTTAAATAGGGACTCCTTTGTGCATTGTAAGGACTGGTACATGTAAGGATCAGCTCACATGATCTACATGACATTTCTTGCCTTCATATTGAAGCATTAAATAATCAAATGTATTCCCTCATCCTAAATGTAGCTTGGTTGTGTTTGGAATCCATAGTATAACTCCTGCAGTGTTGCACTGGAGCTATGAGGCTAATGTACCTAACAAGTAATTGTTTGTGACCACCAATTCTGTAAGTAACATCAAATATGTACAAAATGTATGTTATAGTACCAGTAGTTGTCATGATGAAGCCTTTCCATGCATTTGCCCATTTTACAGATAACACACAGGTGCAAACATTGTCAGAAACAATATAGACTAATTCCCAACCTGATGTGGACTGAGGCAAGTGTGTGATTTAGTCTGTTTTAATTCAGTAATTGTAAGAACATAAATAAAATGCATGCTCAGACTTACTACACAGAGGTAGCCGGAGCCTGGGGTAGTGTCTAGGCCGAGCAGGAGTCTGACAATAGGGATCATGTAGTCCTTCACAAAGGACTAAAGAGAGGGAGAAAAGTAAAGTTCACAAATCACACAAGGGACCATCCAGAGAGTATGGCAAATCAATACTGCCTCTGTCTGAATCCTCTGCCTGAGGACAATAACAAGCACTCAACCGGAAGCCTGCCAGAGGCATAGGACCTCTGCCAATGTGGACAGAAAAAAATAACATAACATATATTTGTGTACATTTGCTGAAGGTGCCTGAGTTACAAAAAAACTCTTACTACTCATTCTGTTTACCACTTAATAAAACACAAATGAAGGCAACCAATCAGACACTGGCCTTTATCACACTATGTCCTTTTCTTTTTTTAATGCAGCCTGAGAATGTTTAAATGCAGAGCACTGTTCAGGAGAGAACCTGAACCTGGTGGTGGTGGTGTGTGCAGAAGACAAAAAAATCCCCCCAACAACATAGCCCACCTGGTAGAGAAGTGTATCCAACATGCTGATGCTGAACACCCTGCCAGCAGCGAAAGGGAGGCGGAACATGAAGGCAAGATTGGAGCCCTTATCTCTCTCTATCTAAATAAAAGCAGAGACACAAACGCTTTACACGAAACATACTTGGTCTGAACAGTCTGGCACAAATCACACATTACTGTGATGTATGCTTGGGAGAGCATTTTCTGTTTTATGTGTTTTTGCCCTCGGTCAGTTAGATGTGAGGGTTGTTTTGAATGCAATGGTTCTTCTTCTGCTGGAAAGTTGAAATGCTGGGATTTTTATCATTAATTTACCAACAAATCAATCGGATGACAAGTGCACTCTACTTGTATTTAGTTATGGGCTTAACTTCTATAATTTATTTTTAACACAGTTATGGCTTTTGCATTTTAATGCACTGTTACTGTGGTTGCATTTTCACGTCCAATGGGGTTCCAGTGGGAATGGGAAGACTTTGGCCTCAGCCTTGTTAGCTGTATAAATAGCTTAGATAAATAAATAATCGGCAGAGCAGGGGAAAATATGGATTGTTAGTGAAGATGTTTCACCTTCTCTAGTTTGGAGAGAGCCAGGGAGTAGCAGTCTTTGGCTCGAAACTGCATGAATCTCATATTAGAAGGATGAGTTAACTCTGTGATAATACTGAGACTGGGAAATAACCTAGAGATGACAAGAAAGAAACAGGAACATTTTTCCATTGTAAATCTTCATAGCTGTTAGAGATCTTTTCTAATTGGTTATGGGACTGAAAATCATTTCTTACCTAAACATGGTTTGAACATTGACTATTGTTTTAGCATCTGCCATGTAGTCTTCTTCTGCACTCATAGTGCTCTCCTTATCCACAACCACCAGATTATCAGCATAGATAATCCCACACTGAAGTAAATTATCCAAACTGCAAAAAAACAACAGAAAAACAATTCAACACATATAGTAAAGGCATCAAAATGGTGAAATGACCCACGTGGTATTATACCGTATTATACCATGTGCTGATCTCTTCAGTTTCTTGCTGTTGCCCACTATGCTATCCAATCATTATAATATTAATGAGTTATATCTTATTATAATAAATCACAATAATGAAAACTTGTTCAACTGAGTTATTACTTCTTATCAGCAATTGACAGTATGTTTGGCCGCTTTTATGAATCACATTCCCTAATAGTTTTATTGTCCAAGTGATATATATAAGCAAAGCCCTGGTTGCCACATATGCTGAGGGACTCTACTTTGCTGAAAACTTCTCAGAGCGGTATTTAAAATATATTTAAGCATAAGCCTTTATGTTAAAATCTCTTTTAGATCCTGAAAAACATTTCTGACCAGCAAAATAAGTGGACTAAGGTAATGGGACACACTTGTTTTTCAGGGATTGGGCTAGCCTCCTTAACTCCTTAATTATAGTGAAGGGAATAATGAATGCTATATCAGATATAATATAAGATATTTAGGACAACACAATGCCTCCAACTTTGTGGACCCAGTTTGGGGAATAACCTTTACCAGTGCACAAAGCAAGGTTCATAAAGACATGGCTGGATTAGTTGAGTGTGGAAGAAGTTGACTGGTCCGCACAGAGCCCTGAACTCTACCACATTGAACACCTTTGCAATGCACTGGAATGGAGATTGGGATCCAGGTCTTCTCATCCACCACCAGTATCTGATGTCATTAATGCTTTACAGATTGAATGTGCACAAATTCCAACAGAAACTCCAAAATCTTGTGGAAATCTATAAAAGGGGAAACTTCTACATATTAAAGTCTATGCATTTGAATTAAATGTCATTAATGTGCCTTTTGTTGAACTGGCCAGGCATCCTAATACTTTTGTCCATATAGTGTATATCATGCCTGTGTGTGTGCATTATTAGACAAACAGACCACCTACTTGTCTATGGTGCCAGCCATAAAGTAGACCATAGGGAAACAGCAGATGGCTTCCAGAAAGTGATTATCTGGTCTGGAGGAAGAAAAAGAGCAGCCTGAACGACGTGGTCCTTCCGCTGTCCTCCCCTGCACTATGCCTGTAACCAGCAGCGCCTTGCATTGATGGAACGGCACTGAAAAACTTCTCCTGATTCTGTAACCTGTGTGAACTTCAATCGCCCCTCTTGCAAATGGGTTTAAACAACATTCGGCTGTTGCCATGGGAACATCAGCAGGCCATGCAGAATAGAGGGAGGAGAAACCTTGCCGATCTCAAGAGCTCGTCTGAGAGTCTGAAACTTAATGAGCGTGAGCGTTCTAATTTACATCAGAAATGACAGATGAGTGTGAAAAAAAACACTGTGATGATGAGGGCGCTGAGTGCAGTGGAGCTATAATCCACAACATTTGTCACATTTATTGTCTCAGTGTGCGGAAAACACTGATACACCTTGTTGCTGCAACTGAATGAAAGTGCCTGGATAAGTGGCTATTATAAACAACAGTCACAAAGTCAAAGTCAAAGACTAAAGTCTAGAACAAAGTACTTTTTCTTTTTGTTACACTTGTACTCTTCGATTTACTCTACAAATTATGATGAGCAAGTTTTCTTACGGATTATCTAGCAGCAGCACGATGGGGTTGAGCTCCTTTCTAGGTCTGTAGTAGGCACGCAGTGGAACGATGAAGTTGTAGAGGCCGTTTCCTGCCGTTTCAGCAGAAACGATGATCAGCTTGTTCTTGAAGCCATACGCTTTGGCGTCCTCAAAACTGTTATGCCGGCAGCCCTGAGGGAAAGGCGTGGTCAAAATAAACCATGCCTGGCTTATACACAAATGTAATATTAAGATTTTGAGACCTGTGTGCTTCATATGGCCAAAAAAAATTATATTTCATGTATAAGATATACATAATAATTTGAATAATATATCCACAGCTTACATCCTTAACATGCACGAAATGTGAACACTTCTGCCATTTGAAAATACTCTTTTATTGATGTGGTGTCATGGTGATGTATTTATTTGTATGCAAGTATCAAACACTGCCTTTTTAGACACTAGCCTTTTTCAAAAACCGCCTCAGTACTTGTTTTTGTCGCGTTTTTATATATTTTGTAAGGTTTATTTAGCTGGTTGTTTAGGTTTGGAATGTGAAGATGCTGCCGGTCCATATGTGCTTGTGATGGTCTTGGAAGAGTTTATTTTTCTGCGATGAGCTCTTAATTTATTCCATAACTGAAATGCTTAGCCATTGTCTATAGCTACAATGATGAATTTTGAATAAGTCATATACTAAGTTTACTTTTTGTGTATGTCTTGTTTTTGTTTGGTTGGGCAAATGACATAAAGAAGCTAGGCCTACTGAGCACCATGTTCTGTGAACAGCTGTGAAGAATGTTTTTTACTATTGACACTCACATGACTTTTGTCTGGGACAATGAGGTAGAGGAAACCCACACAAGCAGGATCTCACTAATGCAAGTATGTTTGTGGTAACAAATGTTATGTACATGAAATAAAATATGTGCCAGTTTAACCACTGCCCTGTGATGGACCCTGGTTAAGCATACACATCTCAGATTAATGTCAAAATATTAGAAATGCTATAAATTGCAGGTTTATGTTTAGTTTAAGTTGATATATTCTCTAGAACTTCTCTAAAATAACTCGAACTGCATTGTTACTTTCCTGAAGGTACTTTCATTCATTCATTCCTATGTTTTCTTCCTAGCTGTCACACAGCATCCCTACTGGTTGAATCTTTCTCCTCCGCACATTTCTCAGTGTAGCTTGAAATGTGTCAGGTTTTTTGTGTTTCCTCCTTTAAGCGAATGGACAAAAACTGTCAAAAAACATCTGCAAAATATCAAAATTCTTTTTGACTACCACTGTATATAAAGTGGAAGTTATGTTGACATGTGCACCAACAGTAATTTCCTTGTACATCTTGTGCTCACGGAATGAAGAGGATTCTGCTTCTGATTCTATTCCTGCTAGATTTTTATTTATTCATACACCTGTGAAAAAAAGTGTCCGCTCACCTTGTCTAGCCTCAGACAGCAAAATGGAGCCTTCTCTTGTAAAAGGTGGCAAAGGGTCGGCGAACTCCCGATGTATGGAGAATTTGGGGGATATCCTTTTACATAACTGACCAAACGAAAGAAGAGCACAAGAATTTAAAAAGTGTGTGTTAGAATTTGCAGATTAAGAAAAAAGGAAATCTGTACTGACCAGTCACACTCATGAAATATCTGAAACGATAGTGTAGAATTTAATGTCATCAAACCGGCTAATTCCACTAATGAAGGTCTTTGGGCACATACTGTCATGAATACACATTTTTGTTTTTGCTAATAATTTTCTAAATAATAATTGATTAATTAGGCTTTAGTATGATAGTGACTATGTAAACATTAAGGCCCAGTTAGAATCGAACTGATAGGAAAACAGGATACACATGGGTTAAATGTCTTTTTGAATCCAAATGTAATTATTGGACAGTCACAGTTTGCCACTAGAGAGCACTATTGGCCCACTAAATGAATGCAAAGACACAGCAGGGCACAGGTTTGTGTGATCCCAATCCTTCAATCAGAGAACAGTGAAAAGCTCAGGCTGCATCATGACTCCAGCAAGAGAGTCGCCTGCGGCGGGCGACTCAATGGGGTTCCATAAGAGCCTTGCTTGGAACACTTTTATCAATAGTGCTGCGTAATTGTGTGTGTGCATGTGTGTATGTGCATGTGTGTGCGTTTGACGCACACTGACCCTGCTTGAGGTAAGCCCACGCTGGGAGCTGTGCAGCGTGACTGCTGCAGTGAGGCTTCCTATTATGACTCTATCATGTTTTAAGTCCTGCAGTGTTTCGCCCGTATGAGCAAAAATGTAATTTGCAATGTTTGACAAAAACAAAGAAATGGAGACAATCAAAGAGTAGAACAACGAAGATGCTTGGTGACATAACAATAAACTGGTTCTGCATTATAAATAATAGTGGGGTGATGTCCTCATTTGGCTGATACTGAGGCATCAGAACAGTTACTATTTATTCCAGTTAATCTCTTTCATCTCTGTACTGCATCTAAAAAGTTCACAGCTAATTAATAGAAGGTGAAAAAAACAAAACAATTTGATGCACTAAATGAAAATTCATAAACAGCTGAACGGGATATACTGTTTTTAGATAAATACATATATATATATATATATATACAGATAATTATTTATAATTGAATAATTACAATAAATCTATTGACTGTTCTTTATGATCTAACCGCACCATAAGAACAAAACAGAAGCCATATCGCCTCCAACTCTATCAGCTATCCATTGCAGTCTGTTGTAATGACTTTGTGTATGTGTATGAACCTCATAAAACATTTTCATAGAAAACATGTCTCAGCTATTCTTAGAATATCATCGACTTTGTTGGTTAATCATGGCAATCATAAAAAGTCAAAACAATGTAATTTGGGAATTTAGAGTTGGGAAGCAGAAACATTTTGGCCACTAAACAATTTTAAGAAAACCATTATTAGTCCCACAGGTGGGAAAATTGCACTTTTACAGCAGCAATGTGGACAGAACAAGAGGAGAAAATGGACGCAGCATAATCAGCTGGTGAACTAGTGCTTTGGGCATTCACCATACGATCAGGAAACTGTGTGTTCAAATCCCATGAATGTTAAGCACCTCTGAGGTTCCCCGAACAAGGTACCATCCCCAAACCCTACTCCCTGGGCGCTGTGTTCCTGGCTGCCTGCTGCTTCACTTGGTGAATTGTTAAATGCAGAGAAAGTATTTTGTGCTTTCATGTATGTGTATATATTCATATATATATATATATACAGAACCAGGGAACCTGGGAAAATTATACTTGTTTACTACTCGACAGTACTGTTAAGTTTGTGTGACAATTTATATTACAATAAATACAATTAACATTCCTACAGTAAAGAGTGATTTTATGTGTGGCAAAGTGTTCTCCTGACCATTTCCAGACCTCTTTCCTCATGGAAGTTCAATACTCATTTTCGCTACAATCAAATACCTGGTTTGGCTGGTTTAACTTCATTAGATTCAATTGATGGAATTTTTTTAATCCACACAATGCCTGGAGGCAGTGAGCAGAAATCTGAAACCAAACCTGTGTTCTTCTAACCAGCTCACAAAATCCTTTTTAGAATAAAGGAAATCTCGATACTTTTTTTCCTGCTTTCTTCTTTGAGTGTTTGTGTTTTTTCTGGCAGAAAGAAACCCGCTGATATACACAGATTCAAACAACTGTATATATATGTATATATTTCAATTTTTAATCTCTTGACAGCACTAATATATATATGCGTGTGTTTGTGTGTGTGTGTGTGTGTGTGTGTGTGTGTCTATAACTTGGGCTACAATGGTCATGAAATTTTTATCACTGACTGAACCAAACCTCATGCAGCAGTGATCTGGCACTGGGGTTGCCTTTGCTGTTTTGTAAACTTTGAATGAGAAGATGACGTAAAGCGTTAATTGTTTTAAAAATATATTAATGCATAATTTTTTGCTGTGATTAATTAATCTAATTAACGCGTTATATTCCCAGCCCTAATATATATACATATTGTGCTTTTCAGATAAAATGCACCATCATGTCATCCCTCTCTGAAAAACTTTACTCACTCTGGGACAGGCACTCCTTCCTCGTCAGACTGGTTGGTCTCGTCCTCTGACGGGTCACTGAGGAGGTCGCAGGGCAGGATGGCAGAGGAGTCGGCCAGTTCCAGCACAGGTGCGATGCTGGGCCTTCGGCTGCCTGCGCCGTTCTCCGTGGGCAAGGTCAGCTTGCTGCTGTCGGCTGGGGGGTCCGGGTTTTGCAGGTCGATGGCCACTGTGCCTATGGTGGGACACACTGAGAGACCGTGAGGCCGCGGGCACGCGGGACAGAGACACAGGGACAGGAGAGGGAGGGGTGGGACAGAATCTGCCCTAGTACTGATTTCTGTAAGTACAAGAGGAACTGTAAGTGATGAGGAACACAAACAGGATAAAAGGGAGGGGAAGCGTCAGATGGGATTTCTGCGGCTGAAATTAAGCGTGAAATTGAGACAAGCTACTAAATACGTCTGACTGAGTGAATCACGCTTTTCAAGGGCTCTGCATCTGAACTCTGCATATGGAGAAATGAGAATATTTCTTCTAAAACATGCAAAAAGAGAAATATAAATTTAGTGTTTCTCAATCCTGTTCCCTGCCTCCAAACACTGATTTCTCGGGTTGAAGTGGATGTGAGGCAGAGGTACAGGACTGTTGACAGACCTTTCTATGCAAAACCAATCGTGATGCAGCTACTGTTGAAAAGTTGAAGAAGCTCTAAAGGATGGTACTTTTTATCAATAAATGCCTGTTCAGACACACCTAGTTCAACTCATCTCTCCACTACCAGGACTACTGGTTATGTTTGGCCTTCCAGGACCAGAGATGTTCTGCCCAGTTTAGAGTGCCTACTTTTAAGCTAGTTGTTCTTAATGTTGATTTTCAAGTTGCGAATGAAACCCTACTGTGCTGTACTATGTTGTTGAAGCAGAAAACCATTAAGTTGTAAATGGCAATTATAAAGTCACAAAAAAAAAAACATTTTTATGTCATTCCATTAATTAAATAAATTCTAAATTCAGGTATTTTGACAAAAGATTAGTCAGAAAAATTGTGCCACAACATCTCACTGTGTTAAATGGAGTGTCTGGAAATTTCGTCCAACCTTGCAAGAGTAGCTATGAATAAAAACGTTTGTGGGTGGAGCACGGATTCATCCTTTGAACTAGTTTCACGCAGAAAGCTGGTCACTGCTGAAATGACAAGCAAACTTAAAAAATTGCATAAAATTGGAGAAAGAGAAACAGTTTGTGTAAATGTAAAAACATTTACGTGGACATTGTAGAGCAACAGCTCTCAGTCACTGATCCAGAAACCTCATTCCCTGTATTTTTGTTTCCTGTTGTTGACAGCAGCTGAGTCAACAGCAGCTCTGAGAGGAAAACAGATCAACACTAAAATGTGGAGTTTAAATCTGTGACTGAGGAGCACTGTCGTAAACCAATGTCTCATGGGTCCATCCCATCTCTAGTGCTAGGGAAGCCGCATGCACAGACTTACCATATGAAGTAGACTGATCAACTTTACCGAATCAAAGAAAAAGAAACAATGAAAAAAACAAACAAAACAACATCAGCCCGGATGCAAAAAAAGCCCTCACCATCAGACCACACATGCAATTCTGATATATCGAACACATGTATATACACCACAAAAAAATACACACACTCATGGGTTAATTCACAATATATGAAACAAATAAACTGCTCTTTATACACTCTTTATGGGCGCACCTGTTTCTAAATTAGAATTAGTTAAGCCTCCGGTGGGACTGTTAGTTTACTGCTTTGTTAGATAACATGACTTTGAATTCACTGCATGCATGATAATCACAATCTCTCTCACTTTGCTGGTACAAACATGTGTGTAATCATCCTAATTAGCCAATAAGTCAGTGTCAGGACAGAAATATGGCGCACCACAGATGGACAACTGGTACATGCCGACGGCTCTGCGCAGACCCAGCATGGTGCAATGATACTGGCAAATTAGAGCTTTGAGAATTAACCAAGAACAAACTTCACTGATTGCATTCACTTTTAACGGCCTGTGTTTAATTCTGGTGAAGTGCCAGTGTCACCATCATCTGTCTAAATCTTGCACACTGTAATTAGAGTGGTCTCTCTTCGAGGAAAATAGCTGCACCTGTGGGCGTTAAATGGCGCCGTTATTCCTCTCCCCTGGCACCTGATTATGGTACGCCCCACTGGAGGAGGCTGGATGCTCTTATTTTGCATGCTCTGGGCTCGCTACTCACCCATGCTGGCTATGATGCTCTGCACGGGCAGGCGCGAGGGGGCGTCGTACAGCCCTGTGACTGGCAAACCCTTGCTGTGCTTCTCCTCCTGTTTAAAGATGAAGGCGGAGTTCTCCTCCTTGGTGATATTGATGTAGTAGCAGGTGTCCGTGGCAGCCATGATGTGGCGGGGGCCGGGGTTCAGCAGAATGCTCTTATTGTCCTCTCTCTTCACGCCTATTAGGCAAACTCCATATCTGAGAGAGTCCGCGCCAACACACAGAAGGGCATTAGCAGTGGTTTCATACAGATATCTATATATACATCTAGATGTTTATATACATATGTCATACTGGCAAACCAACTTATATAGGCCTAATATGTGCAGTACATATATCAGGAACATGGGAAATGCTTGTAGCTGAAGGATCAACCATACAGGTTAAGTGCTTTAGTATGAGAATGAAGAGCATTGTTGTAGTGCAGACTAAGAACAGGAATCAAATGGCAGCACTGTCAACCCATGTTCACTCACTTCTTATGCGCATGGAAGGAAGCATATGTGAAGCTCTTCCCATCGTACTCTCCGAAGAACTTGCTGTCTGCCAGGCGGATGTGGTAGACCTCATTACCTGAGCAGCGACCGTAGGTTCTCTGCCACTGTTCCGGAGACATCTGGCCCTCCCTGAATAAACAACACAAGATGAGTTCTCGCAACAGAGCAACAGACTAGAACAGGAGCAGGGCAATGTTTCCTACAGTTCATGACAGGGCTGTATGAGCAAAGGTATCATCACAAAATATACATGGATTGGACATTTTATAAGGTAAAACTACCTTGTCTCTAATTGTTCTTAGTTATTGCACTTTGTTATTGTACTTTGAATTGTATCTGATGTTGCACTATTACAGACTGTAGTCCATCTGTTTCTCTGCAACCTCCTTTACTCTATTATTAATAGTCAGGACCCTTCCAGGACAATGAACAGGTACTATTTTGCTTGTGGGACATTGTCAGCACAGTGACATGACTCTGTCATGGTAATGGTTTGTTAGAGTGTATGTGTGTGTATTTGTGCGTCACAGCTGGGCTGAAAATAAAGTAAAGTGGCCCCGAATAGTCACGCATGACCAACCACATCACAGTACACAGTGTGAACTTCTTTCTCTGTATTTAACCCATTCACCGAGTGAAGCAGAGGGAAGCCACCAACAGGGGGCCCCAAGGGAACAGTGTGTGAATGGTCCCTTGCTGAAGGGTACATCAACGGTGCCACTGGCAGTCCAGGGATTCAAACCCGTGACCTTCTGAGGGCAGGGGTAACTCCCTAACCACTAGACCACCAACTGCCCTGTAGTTCACAAATCAAAAATATCCAGCCAAAAATGTCCTGTGGACAGAAATTGACTAGTGTCATTGTGAGGATGACCAAATACGTAAGATCATAAGAACTATTATTAACCACTTTACATCAAGTAACATCAAGTGGACCAACAGTGGACAGTAACTGTGGACAGAGAACTGTTTAGACATTTCAGTTAGAAAGTTTTTAAGATGTAATCTGTGCAGCTACAAATGATGCAGACAAACAGATGGACTGTAGTCTGTCGTCATAAACTACAAACTGCACCAAAGTCAGTGGAGCTGATAAAATAGCTTATTCTACTATTTTACTATCCTACATTTTCTACAGACCTTCGCACTTTTATTGGTCTTAAAGGAAAATAAATGTCATACATGCTTTTTATAAATATCTCATTTATGCATATAAGAGCAAAATCAAATTTGATTTGGAGAATTACATCATTACAGTTGTACATATTTGCTTTAGTCTTCCACTAAAAGTAAAAATGTTCTTTCAAAATATTACTTTTAGTTAGGAAAAGTCACCATCAGGAAAAATGAATTATGCTTGGTCCCACTGTCACAACATCCTTTAGGGGTGAAGTATATTTTTATAAATGTTCCTCTCTTCAACTAATGTTTCTGCAACGTCTGGTGAGTAATTAATCACTTTCAATCTGAATAATGCACCACCAGTCCTTACATGTATCTTCCATTTATCTAGCAAATTCTCTTGCTTATGAATTCTGAGATTCAGGAAACTAAAAAAGTGAGTTAGACATGAAGAGTCATTACTATTCTGTCTAAGTTTTAATCGAATTGCAGGAAGCAGTTTACTACAGACTCAAATCTATATACAATCAGCATTTAAATGTATTATTTGCCCCCAGTTGTAAAAAGCAATGGGAAGATGAAATTATGTTTTCCTAGGAATGCACAGGAAAGCCATTTTACTTTCCATATACGTGATGCAGCCCCTTTCAACTTTTAATTTAAATTTGGCTCTTCCTTTCAATTCAGTGAAGACACAATGAATCAGAGCGGGAAAAAAATGGCAAGAACAATCACACTCTGACTAGAGAAATAGATCTAATCACTACTGAGATACTCACTGTCCGCGTGAAGTGTGGACCAACAGCGTTACCAGGGTGGAAGTGGCTGGACACACGCAGTTCAGAGCCAGCATGGCATACTTGAACTCCTCCTCACACACCACATGATCTATTTGCAGAATCAAAGAACTGTATATAACTACACTCTTGACGTTTCAGAATATATTCAAGTACCTGTGAGGTTGAATTCACACATGTAATGAGCAGGGATTTGCAAATACAATGTTTTATATTGTATTATAGAATATTCTATTGCATAGTGGTAGAGTAACTTGGGGATGGCCTGCAATGAAGACAAAATCTTTATTTTACCTATGCAATGTATAACACTGAATTGAAAGAGTTTGAATAGCAAAAGTTGATGAGAAAAAAAACAGTATTACTGAGATTTACTTCAATTACTGTCTTGAGTCTGGTACTATACCTCTCTACCCATTGTGCTTGTCTAGTATATTCAATATTCGCCCATTCTTTAAAGAACTGTTCTAGCTCGGCCTGATCGTTTGGTTAAATCACATAAATTGCAATCTTAGTGTTCAAGTCTGGACTCTGAAAAGGCCATGCAAGCACATTCACCTTTTCCTCCCTCAGCCACTGTGTGGTCAGTTTGCTGTGTGCTTTGGGTTGTTGTCATGTTGGAAGATGAACCTTCTTCCAGTTGACAGTTTTCTGGCAAGCAGGTATTCCTTAGTAATTTGATGAAATTTTGCCCAATCTATATTTCCTTCTCTCCTGACAGGTGCCCCAGTCCCGGCTGTGGAGAAAAACTCCACAACAGGAAGCTGCCGCCTCCACGCCTTACTTTAGATAGTGAGCTGTATTGGCTTTCTGTCAGTTGTAATATTTGGTGCTTATTCTACTTGGCCTCAATCAAGATTTAATCTTGGACTGCCCCAGGAATAGCTGTTTTTATGCTGAGCTAATCAAAATGATCACAGGTGGAAGCCAGTTATCCTGGTGTGCAACTGAGAAGATAATTAGTCACACCCGTTTGAGTTTATTTTTTATTTAGTAGGAGTGGGTGATCATTTATCCATCTCAGTGATTCTGTTTTTTTTTTTTTTTCCATTTTTAAAAGTGTCCCTATCAAATATTTAGATGGCACTTTTGAGCAAATACAAATACAAAACTTGTTTTGAGTGTGTGTTTGTGTGTATGTGTGTATTTGTGTCTTGATTTCAGGCTGCAAAGCAAGAAAATGTGAATATTTCAAAGGAGACAATTCTTTTCTGTACCCACCTGTACATTTTTACACACTTTGATCATTTGTTGGTGGCAGCATTTGTTTTATACTTTACCTTAATTTAATGTTTTGTTGTTTCAGACCTAAACATTTCCAGTAGATGGTAACAATAATCGTTAGTATAAGTATCTAGTATCACTAGGCAACTGGAACTGCTTGTGCGTCATATGCTACTATAGTAGCCACAATTTCAGCCCCTTGTTCAAATACAGCATTTGTGAGCCTTGCAGAAACTAAGCATGTAATAAGTTAGAATTATTTTTTATGATTCACCATCATGGTTGCATTTAGTTGCTATTGTTTAATAAGTCATTTTAGTTGGCTAATCCACTTTTATCAGCAGCAAGGTTGAGCTGAATCATAGGGCTGAGTTTGATTTTTTGGAGGTACAGGCCCTTCTGTATCCCTATACCCTGGATGCACTAATTAATTGCGAGATATCATTAAAAGGTCTTTTAAAAAAAGGTCATTAAAAAAATCTTCTGTTAAAGTGTTGTAGGTCAGGCTACAAATTTTGCGACTTGTTTAACAATACAAAATATCTATGAATACCAATATAACTAACAAATACTTGAATATTCTAATTATTTGAGCCAGTTCTACACACATTTAGAAGGCAAAACATTTGCATCAAGTATTGTAATTTGATATGTTTCATTCTTACGTAAGCAGGCACATTTAAAGATATTTTAAGGCACTCCTTATTTTTTATATAAGTAATTTGAATATAATTAAAACTCTACTATACTGTGTTAATATGAGTTAAATTACCTAAAATGAAGCCAAAAAATAAAACCTGCTAATACAGATGAAAACTATTACACCTTTAAAGGGGAAAAATTACTTACCTGCGAACTTAACATGGAATTTGTTCTCCGGCTTGAGAATCTGGACATAGAGAGGGCAATTTGGTGCAAAGTCCTTCACTGCCCAGGCTCTAAGGATAGTTTGATGGTCCTGAAAGTCCAAAAAGAGACAATATTATCTTTCCTTACATTTGCTAAGCAAAGATGTTTCCCAGTATTATTTAGTCTAATTCCATATTTCAAGCCTTTGCTAGATTTCATTTAAATATACTTAAAATATTATTCTGTGTCACCAAATCTAAGAAATATTACTATTTTTGAAGGATTTTGTTTCTGACTGCTCTACTGGTTTTCAATATAGCAGTAAGAAACAAAATCCTTCAAAAACTGAGCTTTACTATCTAATATGTGTGTTGGAATGTGAGCAGAAATCTGGATTACAGCTGCAGTGCGGTCCACTTCGTTTCTACTACTGAGAATGAAGCAGGCCTCTGCATCATCCATCCTGCAGGGAGACAAAATCATTATGATCAGATATTCTACAATAACTTCTCAGACTTTATTCAACAGCAATCAGTCTCATGAACCTTAACATCACTTAACATGGTTGCATGGTTGCACTAGTAATGATCAAACACTTATGTTAAGTTCATAATGATGAAACCCAAATGTAAGTATATTTTTTAATAACAACATTACCAGGTTTATCAGGAGGAAAACATGCTGCTCCCTTGAGAACCCCCCCCCCCCCCGCCCCCACAATTTCCTTGTGTTGTAGTGCATTTACTCAGAACTTTATTCATTAAATGGTCCCAACCTTTAATTTGCATTGCTATATTTTGCACTATAGTTTGAACAGTAATTGAAAATAGGGTTTATGTACTAATTAGCTTTGAGGGGAAGAAGAAGAAGAAGAAGAAGAAGAAGAAGAAGAAGAAGAAGAAGAAGAAGAAGAAGAAGAAGAAGAAGAAGAAGAACAAGAAGAAGAACAAGAAGAAGAAGAAGAAGAAGAAGAACAAGAACAAGAAGAACAAGAACAAGAAGAAGAACAAGAAGAAGAAGAAGAAGAAGAAGAACAAGAACAAGAAGAAGAACAAGAACAAGAACAAGAAGAAGAAGAACAAGAAGAACAAGAAGAAGAAGAAGAAGAACAAGAAGAACAAGAAGAAGAACAAGACGAACAAGAAGAAGAACAAGAAGAACAAGAAGAACAAGAAGAAGAACAAGAAGAACAAGAACAAGAAGAACAAGAAGAAGAACAAGAAGAAGAACAAGAACAACAACAAGAACAACAACAAGAACAACAACAAGAACAACAACAACAACAGAAATATTACTTGGACATTTTCAAAAGAAGGCAAGTCCAATTTACAATGTTTATCTGGATTTGGGTCTGATGTGCTCTGTCTGTTTGTTTCAGGAGAATTTACTGTCTTGTTCTCAAGAGGTATTGTTCTAGTAGGAAAAAGCCAATTTCTCACCATAATTGTATTCCCCCTTGGGGGGCTAATAGAACCCAGTGCAGCACAGCGATAGCATTGGCATCCATCAAAATCCCCAGTGTGCACCAGTTAATGTAGGGGCTGCCAGATGGGGACCCATCCCTAAGACTGATTGTGCTTGCGAAGTCTTGACAGAGCCACAAGCGAACTCTGGAGAAGTCTTGTGTTATACTTGTACATGACCACAGATGTAAACTTGCATTGATTTTTGCAGAGCAATGAAGCTTTCTTACTTTCTGAAGCAGACAGTAATCGTGTCGAAGGGAATACTTTATCTGGTACGCTGCAATTCTTTATGCTTCGGGACAGAAAATGATTTTTTCGTGAAATTGCCATTTTTTGCCTTAAGTCCATTAGACAGACAGAATTGCGATTGTTCTAGAATTCATTTTATCAAAACATGAATCTAGAATTAATCAATATGCACTGGGAGGGAATGGGGAGCTGGCTGAATGTGATCAGGAACAAACAGTAAATGCTAGTTTATGACTTCAGTATTGTTTTTGGAGGCCTCTTATTTTCCCCAGCTGGCTAAGCAGCAGTGCACTGGAAACTTAAAATGAGTTTTTCTGACAGCGTCTGTTTAATAATTCAAACTAAACAAACTGAGTTGTGACTGTTTAAACTGCACTGCCCTTATTTTAGCAGATGTAATCGCCTCTCCAAAAAATATCAAACACTTTCTGGATGCAGCCCAAAGAATCCATTTGCAGCTACTTGAGAGACAACGAGAGACACTTGTCATTTCTAGAGTGTCAGAACCCCAGCGGGATGCAGGTCACACCTAAGGAGTTTGCTTAAGAACCATCAATGGAGACACTGACTTCATAAACCATGTGTCCTCATTCGAGGCAGCAACCACACACAGAATAAGTTACTATCAATCAAAAGTTTGGAATCAGTCATTTTCATTTCATATTGAAATTCTATTTGTGTCTCTTCATTACACACAAATTCTATCATATATATTGAGACACTAATGGGAATTTTCTAGACAATTCATTCCCAATTAAATTTTGTTATTGGTTAAAAAAATATAATGACAACTGAATTGGTTAATTTGTGATATCAATAATTAAAATACAATGTTCTGAAATGATGGTTTTTACCAGGTTGGTGTACTTCCATTTGATTCTTGATACAGAGTTCTTTATTCTATGCAGTATTCTCACAATATGAATTTGAAGGAAAAATAATAATGGCTGAATTCAGTTGTGTCCTAATATAGTAGTGAGGGCTGGAAGAGTGTGTTGTATGACAGGCACATACTCAACATAGCTGTTTGTTCACAAACTTTGAAGCAGTTATATCAGAGATCATTGTCAGAATGCTAATTTCCCAACATGCATTGTCACATTACCAGAATACACACTGTCATATTTTAGAATATGAATTCTTGATTTTTCTATTAACTATTACACCACATATATTTACCTTTTATTTTTGTAAAAGTGTGACCAGACAATGACGCCCCTACAATACACTAGAGTACAGTGTGTGAACTAAATGAAAACATGCACATACACTTGCACAACCCCACTGCTTTCATACGTTTATAAATCAGATATTTATTTAAATAATCAGAATCAAATAAAGAGCTAATTAAAGAGGCAACTGGATTTAGCACAATGAGGCTTGTATTATCATGCTATGCCATATTGTTAGGTATACAGAGGATTCTCTATATTAACCTTATAATTTTATTCCTAAAGCTTTGCTGCTTTTGAGCTGGTTCATAAAGTCACTTAGAAATGATTGGAGTTATTTTAGTGATACATTGATTTTGAAGCACAGTGCAATTCTAACTTTACTCTGTTCTTCTCCGTCTTGGCTTTTTATGTTATTAGCCATCAGATCTGGTCAAATTTAATTTAATTAATTGCCATTTCAGCCATATACACTGAACACAGTGAAACATGACTACAGTCTTCCAGGGTCTTGATATAACATAGAAATAAAAACAAAAACACCACAAGTCAGTCATTGGTTTGGGCCTTAAATCCATCTCTCATTTGTTTGAAGTGTATATTCCTGGTAGGTCTCAGGTCTGCAGGAGCTGGTCAGCTACTGGTGAAAAGAGCCAAACCTAAACATTATGAAATGATGCACCTCGCTGCAGGACAAAAACTGCCCATCAGTATCAGATCTGCACTAGTAGCTTTAAAAAGCTAATAGGAACCTTAAAAATATCTTCACTTCCATCACAAGTTTAATCTACCAGGGTTGTTTTTATGTATAAATTTTACTTTCTATCTATTTCAGTAAAGCACATTGAATTAACTATATAAATAAACTTCACAAAACTGCATAAGTAGAGTCAGGACAAAATACAGAGTGCAAAGACAGCAAGAGAAAAAGGGCATGAAGAACACAGTCATTCTTATACAAATCAAACAGTCATATTTCAGGCACGTATCATTAGCAGACAGACCAAATTATTACACTTTAGACTCAGGTTTTCAAACTGAGAGGTTAATAGTCAAATAATCCTGACAAGCTGCTGGGAACATTACAGCACTTAACATGGAGTTTCTCTTAATAGCCTTCAGTTACAGTGACTGACCGCCTGGATCGGCCTGTCAAACAGCAGCTTCAGGGGGCTTTTCCCTCGACAGGCATCTAAAAAATCAAGTGTTCAAGCCGACAGGAAAAATCTAAAGCCTTGCGCTGGCCTGACTTCCAAAAACTTCGAATTCAGGAAATGCAAGGGCATAATAATCAGGCCTGCATTAAAAATCACAGTGTGCTGCTATCAAAAATTGAAGCAACGTAATATCTTCTCATGAATGTGTATCAGTATGCTTTCAGAACACCCATATATTCTCTGAATTTAGCATAACAAAACACTCTGCAAAACTGTTATACAACTGACACTTTACTTCTGCTCACTCTTGTAACTTTATTAACGTTGTTTCCCCTGCTCCCACCTCATTACATGCCAACAGTATTTCTATCTTTTCTTCTGTTTTTTATATTGTAATTTATAGTGTTTTTTTCATAGATTTTTCATATTTTTAATACAGTTTTACATTTAACTTCATATTGCTGAGGTAGTTGTCTTCTTCTCATGAATCACACTTAATTGCAATGTTGCCCCTGTGCTAACTTGCATATGACATATAAAGCTGAAACTTAACTGAAACTAACTCTTCCGATAAATAAGCCCTCTGACTCACTTGGCTCTCATAAGGTCCTGGTCCTTCAGTGCTGAACCTTGCAGATAGATGACTCTCTGAGACCACAAAGGTATCTGCAGCACCCGCCTCACTTGGATGTCCATCTCTGTGGGGCAAAGGATGACCACGTAGTAATCCTATTGGAAAAAAAAGACCCAGTCAAAGGTTTTGAAGCACCACCATCGCTAAACAGATAGTATTTTGCTAATGCCTGGAGAACATTACATATGTAACATTCTACTCAGATATGGTTCAAGATATCCACTGAACCTAGAAAATGTCCAGCACAGAGTTTTTTCAGACGGAAGCTTTCAAATGCAGGATACAAATGTGTACTGATGTTGGGCTTAAACAGCTGCTTTATCTGATTGCTACATTTAAAATATAATTTTGGTATGTTAGAATTAATTACCAAAAATGAGAATTTTGAATGGTAGTTGCTATACAACTAGTGTTTAGAGACACAAACCTTGGTTTTATGGCAAAAAAATGAAGCTGGTGCTTTACCACTGTACCACTGGGAGGTGTCGACTCTTGCCAATAAGTTTATGTTTAAGGATGGCTGAATGCATATCCGCATTCTCAGGCTGAAACCATTACAATTACGCCATAACAGTTAGACATTACTTTTTTTTATAACTGACTTGAGCCTTGGGGTCTTGAAGTCGGTTTATGAGTCTGTTTGTTTTGCTATGAATTTGTTTCTTCCAATTTGTGTTTCTTCCCTTTTTGTCGCATTACGGACACCATTTCTGTGAGGTAAAAAAACTCTCTCTTCAACACACATTTTAAAGGCAGCTCAGCTGTTCTCTCTCCCAATATATCACAGAGCTGACTCAACCACAAAAATGTATTTTTGAAATGATCAATACTTGGTCCCTGATCAACCGATGAAAAATGTATGAAACTTTTATGAAAAAGTGCACTGCAATGGAGCAAGGGATATTCATGTACGTGTCAACATTGCCCATTTTTCAAAAACTAGGAGGAGGAGAATAGGCACCCAATTCAGCGATAAAAAGTATAATAACAAAAATATAACTTGAGAACGATAAATGTGTGATTTAAGAATAATCGTATTGTGTAATCAATGTAATCAATCAGTCTATGAAAAAATCTAATTTTTGAATCTGGAACTGCAGCTGATGCATACCACAAAAAAATCTGATTGCTTCACAGACTTACCTGTAGCCTGGGATGAGCATAAAACTCATTGAGGAAGTCCATGAGGAGGTCAATCTTGAGGGAGCTGACACAGAGTACCACATGTTTCTCAGTCTGAGCGCGGTGTCTACTGTAGTTACCACCAGACTTCTGTCGTTCCATCCACAGATATGCAAGCTCCTCAAACTGAAAGGGGGGATTAGATTCTTATCCAAAACCTAATACAATTCCACAACATTCTTCCATACAACGTGAAACAGAATGATTATGTCGAGGCCCTGACTTGTTCTTAAGTTATTTAACGTCTGAAATAAGCTTGAATAAACCAGTAAACCAGGAAAAAAACACTTGGAGTTTTTAGAGCCTGAATGATATGAAATGAATGTGTTATGTCAGCACCGTCTCGGCGGCGCAGCCCTTCGCCGGAGTATTAGGAGACGCTCACCTGGAACAGTGCTGAGTGAGTGGTGATTGGGGGCGTGGCAACCCGGAGACTTTCCGTGGCTGCCAGGCAACTAATCACAGGTCCATGTGTCTTGTGTGAAGAGAATGATTTAAAGTAAAGTG
>JBBMFX010000037.1:6858351-6875443 GCA_037832545.1 Rhabdalestes septentrionalis | reverse complement strand
TGTGATTGGCTGAGAGAGTGTGTGGGTAAGTATTTCAGCCCAGCCGATCCAGGACATCTTTGTGTGGACACCAATGATTTAGAGAACGAGTATCTGAGTTCCCCGCTCGCCCGCCTCGAGACGCACTAAGCACAGTGAGTTCGGTCTGAAAGTTGGTTTCTAACCCCTCTGTGTTCTCCAACAGACTGAGAGTCGAGTGGAAGTCTCCCACCTCGGAGGACTGGTTCTGGACGGACAGTCCCACGGCATTTGTGTTACGTTTTTGTTTGAAGAAGCGCCCTGGGAGTGCGAGAGGACTTTTTGTTGAACTGTGAATTAAAAACTTGCAAGTATCAATCTGCCCTGTCTGCGTCCTTCTTACTCCCGCTCAGACAGAATGATATATATAATATGGTCAAAATTGATTTTAAGGCGAAAAAAAAAAATTCAAATAACCAATAATATCAGAAGATTATATTTAATGTTTATATTCTACACTCCATTAGTTTTAGGTGACTTACTGATCAACTGATTGCCATTCTATAAACTTAGACTCAAACAAACAGCAGAAACTATCTCCATAACAAAATAGTTGGTAGCACTTTGTTTCATGCTTAAAATGTGGAAATGTTTCACTTGTAAAAATATTTAATGAATGAAAAAACTTGACTGGCCACACAGAGCCCTGACCTGAACCACATCCAACATAACACACTATATCTCTTAAAGCAAGAAGATCCAATGTGTAGAGTATGATATTCTGCACGTAAACATTAAAATTTATTTAAACAATTTGAAAATATGATGAGGCAAAACAATTGATTGACAGTGTACATGGGCAGCAGCTGATAGTTTTTCCCTGTCTTACCTGTAATGGTAGAACCACAAGTGCCACACAGATCATGATAACCACTAGTAGCTGTGAGGGCCAGATTCTTGGCGTGACATCTCCATAGCCCACAGTGGAGAAAGTGACAATGCAGAAATAGAGAGAGTCAAACAGGGAGAGGTTCTTCCCTGCCCGCTCCAGGTGCTGAATCCCACAAGCCCTAAATCAACAAAGAAAAGAATAGTAAAGGACACAACATTAAAAAACATATAGCTCTGCCTTTGCAGTTGCCATCTACTTGGTACATGGTACCACCTAATCTAACTTGGTACCACCTAGTTAGATTAAGAAGGCCTGATTAAGAAAGCATTATTCCAATCCTGATCTGATTTTGTGACAAATCATGCTGTGCTAACAATATTGGACTTGAATGAATTGTTATTGATTTTGTGCTGTTGTCTCCGCCACCTCCCTGTTTAGAGTAAATTCGCACTAACAAATAACAAAAGGTCAGCGGCCAGGTTAGTGTTGGATGGGGCACAGTGTGGATCAAAGAGCTCACCCAGTGAAGACCAGACAGAGCAGGGTGCAGATGAGGATGAGCACCTGGTTGAACATGGCAGAGTGTGTGCGCTGGATTGCACGGTGAAGATCATTCTGTGATGAGGAAAACGGTTCGGTTACAGTGCTGCTGATATTGTACATTTGTGAAATAAAGTGTTCATTTGTCATCCATGCACACACCACAAACTCTGTATTAAACCCATGTGAAACAGCGGGCAGCCAGGCAGACAGCGTGCGAGGAGCAGTGTGTGGGGACAGTACCTTAATTAAGAGAACCCCAGAGGTGAGACTAGCAGTCCTGGGATTCAAACCCACTACCTTCTGATCACAGGGGCAACTATCTAACCACTAGACTTGTAAAAGAAAGACCCCCACTTATGTAAGAACATTGCTACAGTGTTGTTTAAGTTCAAAAGTATTTTCAAAGTCAATAATTTGAATAACTTCAATATTAATTTCAAAATAAAATGGTTCAAGTACAACAACACGATGACCACATAAGCAAACTCAGTAGCTCACGAACCAAGACAGGTCCTCACACTGTCCTGAAACTGGAGGGTTTCCTCAAACTGTAGGTCACTTTCAATAAAAGCCTCTACCAAATGAATGCAAAGTTTTGTAATGTAACTAAATTGGCTGATAAACAGAGAGTATAATAAAATGCTGTAAAAAGGACAACTACATTTCTAAAAACTTCTCAATCATTATTAAAATTACCTCATTAAAAAGAAACTTGAGTAAAAGTAACAGCCTTAAAACACATACTCTATATGTACACTATATGTAATGTAACTTAACATTAACAGTACCTCAGCTAACTGAGCAGTATATATTTATCATAGAGATGATGTTTCTAATTTGTTCAGACTTTGACAAATGCGTATTAGCAGTACTTCATCCTTTAAATGCTGTATGGTTTGTGAGTCTGTGTGATGCAAGGGTCAGTATTTGGCCCACGTTTTTCTTTTTTTCTGTGCCTTCTTTTCATTTATGTATTTGCATGTGTACATTTTTCAGCCGTGGTGATGATAACCCCAAAGCTTTTCATAACAACCACTTACACAGCTTTATAATGTTATCAGTACAGTATCAAAGAGTCATTTCTCTGGTTAATATAGGGTATCTGAGGTTTGTCAGTATCCTCTACAATGGATTCTAAAAGGATAAACCCTCCCTGCCAAGTTCTCCTTGGCCATTTGAACCCACCATCTGCCAGGAGACAAAATTTTGGCACTTTCCCAAATTCTGGTCATTGATGATTCATTCTTATGTTTCTAGCAAATTGTGATGCTAAATACCATTTACAGCTTCCTGAACTGGTCAGAGTGGAGAAGGCTTTTGACTAGAGTTTTGTTGCTTTGCCAGATATGCACAGTTGAATCCATTTCCATTAACTGATTAAATATGGAGGCTGTACTTACGATCATGTTCTCCAGTGCAGATTTGGCAAGCCAGCAGTTAAGGAACACAGGGACAAATATGTTCCTCCATGGGGGCCAAAAGATCTGCAGGAGATAATGAATATTCACCTCTTGGATTTTGATTGGTTTTAAATGTGTTCTTACTGTCAGTGTTCGGTAGTGTTAACAAAAAACAAGAAAAATATGAAGTAGGCAGTGAGCTTGGGGATGGGGGATGGGGGGAGGTGGGTGTTGGGGTGGGAGTAGATTAGCATGGAAACATGTTAGATTTTGTTTTTCATTGTATTTTTCATTAAGGTCAGCTCCATGATTATTGGCATTCTTGATAAAGATAAGGAAAAGAGTCATGGCTTTGTACATAACTTTGTGGTATCTATGGTAATCTTACACTGAAAAATAATCGAACTAATAATTGAAGTAAAAGCTCATCCTACAGGTTTTCAGTGGCATTTGGGTCAGGGGACTGGGGTGGCCTTTTCAAAATCTTAATGGTCACTGAACAAGTTTGGAAGGACATGGCTGTATGTTTTTGATCACTGCCCTCCTGGAAGACCAGTTTTATTTGGCAACCCAGCTTTATACATTAAAAATCTCTTGGTACGTCATAATGCTATGTATTCCAACAAGGTTCCCAAAAACAAAGCTCTGTTTTGGTTTCATCTGACCATTGAACCCAGTCCCAATGAATATTCCAGCAATACCAATGTGTGGTTAGACAAAAGAAAAGTTCCTCTGGCACCCCTTCCAAATAGGTTGTTGGCAAGCAGTTGTTTTGGAGACTTGGTGACTCCAAGATGCTCCCATCTTCAAATTCCCAACACAAGACTCCGTTAATGAGAATGAGTTTAAAAAAAATTCAAAAAAGTTTCTATGGGAGTCAATAATTAAGACAAGAACTTGAAAAAATGTGCGTAAATTAAAGCTCCTTTTTAAATGTGAGATTATTAAATTAACCATTTTTACTTATCTGAAACAATGGTGCCAATAAACATTAAGTTAACTGTAACAGGTACTCAAATTCTGATCCTAAAGTAAAGTGACCCCTTATTTCCATGCATGAACACACCACAGCACACACCGTGAAATTCTTTCTCTGCATTTAACCCATTCACTAAGTGAAGGACTGGGCAGCCACTTATGCGGGTGCCCAGGAAGCAGTGTGTGGGCACGATACCCTGCTGAAGCCTACCCCAGTAGTGCTACTAGCAGTCTCGAGATCTAAACCCACAACCTTCTGATTGCAGGGGTGACTCCCTAATCACCAGACCAATACCCACTCAGCACTAGCAAATATTATCCCAATTTAGGAATGCTTAGTTCCAGAAGTGACCATTTTCTCCATTGAGGCAATCTTTTTTAGAGAAAAAACACCTCTATCTGGAGCATTTATTTCAAGTGCAAACCTTTAAAAACAAGCTAACACATATCAAATGTATTTTATTTACCACAAGCACTGCTGTAGGGAGTTTTTTTGATAAACAACTTGCCATCTGCTCTGGAGGGAGTACAACCCTTAATTTGTTCCCTGTCAGATTCACTTTTGGCTGCATAATGTGCTTAGTTCCACTTGTTACTTGATTAATTGTATCATCTGCATTGCAATTTCTTTTCACGACTGATCTGGGACATCAAAGAGGGACCTTACAAGGTTTACAGCTCTCATTGGATGAGTGATCTTTCATCTACTATATTTGAATCAGAGTAAATCAACCACCTACTGTAATAATGAACGGCACTGTATTGATCATCTCGAGGATGAAGGAGATTTGGAAGATTTGTTCCCAAATGTTCCCCTGAAACAGAACACAGATTAACCAAATGACTCAGGCCAGGCAGGGACTCTCAGTTTTCCATTAGCAGAGACCGGGCCATCATTAGCAATTCCCATGACAATAATTACATAATATTGTTATGCCAATATTGAAACACTAATGTCACTTTAATTTAAAAAATGATTACAGCTTGCCCCGAGGGGGGAGAATGCTTATTATCATACAGGGAAGAAAACAGATATTAGTACTCAATATTGGTACGCAACCCGCCATAAGACCAATCATGGACAAAAAGTACTTCAAAAGTAAGTTAAGGAACCTCGGATGCTCTCCGGTGACCCATTAGAGCTGAAGCTACCTAAATGTCCCACTCATGTGGATCAATACAGGAAAACCCCAGGAGGAAAGGTAGAAGCGTAGAGTTCTTACCTTATAGCTGAGATATGTCAAGAGCATTGCTTCAAGGAAGCTAATTAAGGCCACTATCACCTAGGCCATAGGGAAATATAAGAGAAAAAGAAAAGCAGACTGTATCATTTATACTTTGACCATGAAGAACTGGAGACCAATTACTACCAGCAAGTGAAGTCTGAGGTAACTAAGATTGTGTCCAAGAGTCAGTTTTTCAATACAAACCTGTATAGCCCATACAGGAACCTTCCTGTTCACCCAGAATATCAACTCCCTTAGGAGAAAAACAGAATAGAACATTTTTTTCCAAACCATCCAGAGAAACTCAACTGTTACTGGCAGTTATGATGAGCAGTTGTAACTTCAAATAATGAATTGTGAGAAATGTAGTAAGTTTGTACAATCACATATATATTTAATAAGGTTAATTACTATTCAGTAACAACATAAACACAATGCAAATGATTTAACATGTTGCTATTGTATATTTTAATCTTTTTATCAAAGTGCAGTTAAATATTATATGTGTAAAGCTTATATGTGTGTGGAAATGTTAATGTACACGATGTGGTATTGCAATTAATTACTGAATTCAGGTGGCCCCTTACATTCAGTAAAGGACAATCTAAATGCTTCAGTAGACCAAGACATTCTGGACAACACCCTGCTTCCAAATTTGTGGACACAGTTTGGGGAAGAACCTTCTCTATTCCAGCATGACTGTGTCCCAGTGCACAAATCAAGCTCCATAAAGACGTGGTTGGATGAGTTCCGTGTGGAACATGACTGCACATAGCTCTGACCTCAACCCCATCCAACACCTTTGGAATGAACTGGAATAGAGACTGTGATCCAGACCTTCTCATCCAACATCAGTGTCTGACCCCATAAATGTTCTACAGAATGAATGGGCACAAATTCCCACAGAATCTTCAATTTCATATTAAGCGTTGAAGTGCGACGTCATTAAAGTCCCTGTTGGTGTAATGGTTAGGTTTCCCAATACTTTTTATAGCATTCTGCTATAAGGCATGTTTTCATTCACTGCTTTTTTGAGGTTTTGTAAAATCTAGTCAACATCCCACTGTTCTGTGGCATTTTGTGAAAAATGACACCCCTCATGACAGTTGTTTATGGATGGGGGAAGCCCTGCTCATTCCTGCTCAGCGTATGAGTTGTTCATAAGGATATATGTAATTTGTATTCTGATGACATTCATCATCTATTATCTGAGCTGCTTCTCCATTACAGGAATTGCTGGGGGAGCTGGAGCGTATCAGTAGCACCAAGTCAGCACTTCTGATGTTGATTTGAAAAATGAAAGGTGCTAAAAAATGTTTTGTGTGTGTGTGTTTCTGTTTGTTCTATACTCACCAATTGATCCTGCTGGGATCTGCTGTCTGATTGGCACACATGTGGGACTGTGTGTCTGTTACGTTTAAGCAGTTTTTCCTGCAAGCACAGTTCCAGGTAGAAACTTTAGGTCAGCTCAACCTGTACATACACTACATGCACTGCAAAAAATTAGGTTTCTTGTTTCTATGGCAGCATTGGAGCACTCTTTTGAGAGCTGTGAGCAGAGTGTGCCCTAGTCATAGCATGTTTCCACATCCATATACTCTTTCATTGCATTTTTTCACACACAAACACACACACACATACACACAGACACGTGCACACAAACACACACATACCATAAGTCTTAGTGTGTGCTATTAAAAAAACAAAAAGTAAATGCACTGATTTGTCTCAATAGAGCTCAAAGCCTGACCTGACTTAATTTTAAACAACAGGCAATCTGAAGCAGTGGTGTTATTCGGGTTGAATTTAATTTGGCATTCTAATTCTATTTTTCTCTTAGGAGCAGACAGAGCACAGTGTAGGTGACGATGTCTTACTGCACACATGTGGGGTCATCCAGTGATACTCGGACGATGTACAGAAGACACGTTAACAGCTTCAAAGAGAGGTTGAAAAGGCGTATTCTGAGGCCTGCAAGATCAAACAGAAGCTGCATTGTGCTTACGATGCCATCCATGTAATTAAATGCATCTCATTCAAAAAGCTGACCAGTGCAATAATAAAATGTTTCCAATGCAACTTCATATTCTCCTGTGCAGTAATAATATATATCAGGGTGTCAGAAGCATTTTTACTGTGATGGAGACGCATCGGCCTACGCAGGGGGGTGGGGTTTGAGTGTGGGGCGGAGTTTGGCTGGGTGGTTGTATGGGTTGCAGCGTGCATGCAAAATCTTGGTCCTTTTAGGGGTTGGGGGTGGTTGTGGGGGCAAACCCGGAGTGGATATACAGTGGTATGTGTATTCTCCTATCAATTAAGTGGAATTCATTCTTTCGCGAATTATTCAAGATGCAACAGCACTCGGTGAACTACCAGTAATATTTTATGTTAAATTTGGGGGGTCCGAATGTGTAATTATGAAATGTGAAGGGGACTGAATGTTGGCGAAACCCACGTGAGTAGCCTGTTTCCAGCAGCACTGACGATTCACTTAACTTGCAGTGAGGTAAACCCAGAGCGGATTTCCAGTGGTATTTAAATTCTCCCATTGATTAGGTGAAATGGATTATTTCACGAAACATTGCTGGGTGAACTAATATTTTCACACTGTAATCTTGTGGGCCCGGTGTATGGTGCAATATTATTGCTGTAAGTTTACATAGACTTCCCACTTCTATGTCACACTTCTTTATTTTCTACTGATTCAAATCCCATTTATACTACTGTTATACTGTTATAATGTCTATTTATTGTATTGTTTCTTTCAGCCCTTGCATTTTGCTCAGTGCTGTAACTGCCTCCTGTGCAATAAACCTACTAATGGTGTAATTCCCATTTCAGTCGACACCCGCAAATTTGCTGTTCAGAGTCTATGGTGTTAGTAATTGGCAGAATTTTCCATAGAATCTAATTAATAATTATTTGTGGAAACCCCAGGCAATTTCTGGAAACTGTTTAGTTTGTTTTTATTTTTTGCTTTGAAAAACATACTTTTTCATGCATTTTAGTGCTAAATTATAGCACTAAAATAGATGAAAATATATAGAAAAATATAATTTTTTGACATAAACCAAATCATAAATCAGTTAAATTGCCATATAAAATATAACTCTCAGTACTGTTGAGAGATCACAAAGCAATCATATTTTGGTTGATGCACTGTGATGCATCCCGAGTGTTTCACTGAGTGTTCTCGTGTTTACGTCTCGTGTGTATTTAACCAGCTTTTGCCAAAGAAAATGACAACACATTTGGGGACACACCTTGGAACATAACTCACGCGAATGTCGGGGGTCCACTGTATTCCCAAAATTTTACATGATATTCACACTAGTTGTGTATTTATCGTTTGTCTACTGCCCACTGTCTGCCCACTGACACTCTGCTGAATGTTGAATGTAGCTATATGTTACACTTTGGTCTATGGAGAAACATCTCTTCACACTCTGTAAATGTAGACAGTTGCTGATGCTGAAGTAACCTTGAACCTTGAACTGTCAGATGAACAAGAATAAATGCTGAAGTCGATTTACCAATAGAGAGTTTATATATTTATATATATGTGAGTGGAAAAGAAAGGGTTAGGGATGTAGGATCTGTGTCAATATTTAATGACAAAAATGACGAGGGAAATGGACTCTGTTGTACTATAATACCAAAGCATAGTCATGCATGACTCATTGTGTGAAACGGTTGTTTCTTACTTCTGTTGTAGTGCTTTAGTTCTTTTTCCAAATAGTAAATGATTATTCATGTAAGAATTAAAATAATTCCACCAATATTTATACAGTGGCTTATAGAAGGTACAAGAAATGCACTAGTGTTTTATTTGTGTTAAGCTTTAGTTCAAGTTAAAAAATAAATAATATACCTAAGCCAAATTTAAATGTAAATTTAAATTGGCCATAATATTTAATGAACTGTTATTTAAGATAGATTAGATAAAAGTATAGTTATTCTAATCTGTCTAATTTTGATTACACGGTTAAGTTCATCAGTAAAGCAATTAAATTGGAAACTCAATAAACTGGAAATTTGAGAGGCCGATGATTTAATCAGATTCTGGGTATTGTAGATGCAATAGTAGAAACTTATGTCCAACCTCGCAATAGTTGCTACTAGAGGTCGACCGATATATCGGTTTTGCCGATTAATCGGCACCGATAGTTGATTCCCGGAACTATCAGCAAAAATCCACGCCGATAGTTTTTCTGGGTTATTTTGTGTTTCAGTTTGAAAGCATGTCTTTAATTTACCTCAATATTTATTAATATATTCATATTTATTTCATATAACGCATTTTCATGATTCAGCACAGTTTTTTTGTTTGTTTTTTTAAATAAAGTTTAGTACTACTGTTATGTTTTTATTTAGTTTTTTTTTAAAATCCATTATCCATTTGAAAAACTATCGGTTAATTAATCGGTTATCGGCAAGTATGGACCAACCTAGCTATCGGTATCGGCAAAATTCAATATCAGTCGACCTCTAGTTGCTTTTGTGTGGGTGGAATTTGGAAACATTTGATATTATGTAAATGTAATCATTTTTTTTTATATACAGACTTATACAAAACCAAATGAGTTTTTCCCAATGTTACTAGGTCCTTTAATCTTTGTACAAAATTCTGGACCATTTAGGACTTAATGCTAGATGGAGCATGATTTTTCCTGTTGTTCCTTTCTGCTGGTGTACTATGAGAACATAAGTGGTGGAACCTTTGGGCCTTTGTGGAGTGAATGTGCAGAGGGACAATTTAATCCCCCCGCAAAAGCTGAAAATCTCTAAATCTCTTTCACACTCTCCTATCCATCAAATCAGTGTGGAAAATGCTTTTCTTAAATTTATGGTTATCAACAATGAACACTTACAGGGATATATTTATAATGGTGGCCGGTAGGGCAGCTTTTTAATTAACCGAATGGTGTATGGAGTTTAATGTTCTGTTCAGTCCAGCTGAGGCAGGTAATCAATGCTAAAATAAGAGCCAGCAGGCCACAGAATGTAAATAAGAGAACCCACTTTTGTATTAATCACAGCCATACCCGTTAATTATTGTGAGCCCATGAAAAAAAGGTTCCAAAACATTACTCACCAAAAGCAGAAAAGAATTCCCTACACAGGCAATGTACCTGATCTTTAGAAGTCAACAACTACATAAAAAAATGAAGACCACTTCTTCCCTGGACGCACACAACATTCCACTGGAAAATATGAGCTGGACAGTTTTGTATTGGCTAAAGTCAATAACAGTTAACTGTGAACACTTATTGTCGGCTCCGTCAGTGCCACGATATTGGATTTTTCTTAAAGGCACTTTCTGATTTAATAAACCCTCTAGTATGTTTTACTTACTTGACCTTTGGTTTTTGATGAAGAAGAGCTTCAGCCTCTCTTTAAACGTATTTTCATTCACATAGAACTCCACCTGGACCCTACAAGGAGATAAAAGCACACTTTATCAACACATTTCTTCAACAGGGATGTCATCATTGATTGTATTAGTCTTGTAAATATTTGATTGTTTTAGGATTAAAACAGTAATAAGAGTTCTATATTAGACTAAACAGAAGAACAACAAACCATATATATGGTACATATATCCTCCAGAGACCCGGCATATTCATTTACACTCTTTATAAAAGACATTTTGTTCACCTGTATCTTCCTTGAGTGCCCTATAGTGTTCTGTAATTATGATATCAATATAAACAATATAATGTAATTTTCATAAATATATATATATTTTCTTTTGCTCATAGTGTCATATAAAGTGGTTTAATGCAAAATGTTAAGAATGTTAAGAAAATGTACTGATTTCTTTACATGGTGGTGATAGGAACCAGTAATTGCCTACAGTGCAAATCTAGCTATTTTATTTACTATCCAAAACCAGCACTGAACCTACACATGCATTCTGATTTTTGATCTGTTGGTTATAGCAACAGTCATATATTCCTAATGATGTGCTGATCTTCTGTTGCAGTACGAGGCATTAAATGGTCACATGTCTATCACCAGTGCTGTGAACAGCTCTGAAAGCACTCTGAAATTATTCATATCAAATGACTCTTTAAGACTGATATAACTATTCAAAACTTTTTTTCTAAATCTGCATATAGATTATCTACAAATTATTGCTGATGTATTGAAAAAGTACATTTTAATGGGTGATTTGCAGAAATCAATAAAATCATAAATTCAACATTGGCAGAAAACTGAAGGCAAGATGCTGTGGTGGGTCTGAAGTTCAAACATGAATTGTACAACACGTATAATGCTGGAATTTCAGAACATAACACATTAAAATACAATATCAGCCAGTGTGTCATAACAGGATATAGAAAAGAGAATGTAATGACTGATTTAAAAACAATGGACCATTTCATCGGTTTCAATTGATATAGCTCTGAAGGTGCTGGTACTCTGCATGCTCTCAAACAAAATTTGGAGCTCACACTGAGATTGTATTGAGCTCTCATGCACTTTAGTGTTCCTGCAATAATACAAAAGTCATGGTTGCATAACATTACAGCAAAGTCTGAACTGAATAGATACTGAGCCAAATGGAGCCGCAAAGGAAAAGATGAAAGGAATAAAACCCGGAGTGCTGTAGGCGGAGTTCACTATTATGTTCTTATTAGTATTTTATTTTTATGGTCAAATGCCTTATCTCTAATTTCTTCCTGACCCTCCTTTTGAATTACCTTGTGGAAAAAAAGGCCATGTAAGTAAACTCGCTTTGCCTTACTAGCATGGTGGAAAGCTGCATTTCTATAATTATCACAAGCTCCATTTGATATAATGTAGTTTTTTTTCATTCAGAGCAAATTCATCTGATTACAAGTGAAACCCTCCATCATTTCAGAGATGAGGACAGAATGTTTTGAAATGCAGTAGCACACATAACCTTGATTAAAACAGAGCTGGGTAGAATAAATGCGACCTTGCCTCTGAGTGCCAGTTTTAAAACAACAGAACCAGCAGGAGATGGGATTCTATCACAGTAACACACAATGATCATTCAGGAATCAGTTAATATATGTGTGTGTGTGTGTGTGTGTGTGTGTGTGTGTGTGTGTGTGTGTGTGTGTGTGTGTGTGTGAGATTGTGTGTGTGTATATGTGTGAGACTGATATTGGCTTGCAAATACAAACATATGCAAAGCATGGACAAGAACTGGAAATATTGCATATCCTCAAAGAACAATTAGAAATTGTATATGCATTATATTAATCTATTTACTATTTTTTTATTATTTGTTCTGATTTTATCTAATATTTGAGAATAGAAAACATAAAATATATCCTAATTTATGCTTTTTTCCAGCTTAAGTAAAAAATCAGCAAAACCTTAACAACATTTTTGCACAGATGGTATGTTAGTTACTACAATTACAGGTCAATCCCCACCTCTATTCCTATTTCTGGCATTGACTCTAGTCTGTCATTATATTCTTATGATAATTTTGTCAGCCAGGCTGCTGACTTTCATCATGAACTGGTTACTTTGACTGGAAAACATTAACATAAAAATGGCCAGTCACAGGCTGCTGTTTTTGAATCACATAGAGGGGCAAGTATATATATATATAGTACAGAGTGTGCTACGCAGTGGTGTGTTTTCTGTATAATACAGTTATCCAGTATTTCTGTAATAAACTGTATATTTCTGTAATAAACTGGCAGTGGTACTGTAAACACAGATCAGCCACAACATTGAAACCACAAACAGGTGAAGTGAACAAGACTGGTTATCTCATTTCGACAAGGGCCAAATTGTAATAGCTAGATGCAGGCCTTTTGAAACTGGCAAGAGGGTAATGGGTTCCCAGGTCATTACTGTGTGCGGCCAGATCCCACAGGAGAAAAACCTATAGCACATATTTCTGAAAAAGTCCATGCTGGCTATGATAGAAAAGTGTGAAAACACACAGTGCAGCACAGCTGGTTGTGTATGGGGATGTGTACATACAGACATGACCAATTACCCTGAGGATTGTGGAAGAAAGTGGCCTGGTCTGATAAATCACATTTCCTTTTACATCATGTGGACAGCCGCGGGTGTGTGTGTTGCTTACTTGGGGAAGAGATGGTACCAGGATATATTATGGAAAAAGGCAAGCCAGCAGACAATGCCCTGGGCAATGTCCTGCTGGGAATCCTCGGTTCCTACCATTTATGTGAATGTTACTTTGACATGAACCACCTGCCAAAACAATGTTGCAGACCAAGTAACAGAATGCAACAGAATTCCAAAATGGCAGTGACCTCTTCTAGTAAGATCATGCGACCTGCAACACAGTATAATTTGCACAGACATGGTTTGATGAGGTTTCCCAGATCTCAGTGAAATTAAGCATCTGTGTGACAATTTAGTCTGAGTGATGGAGGCTCTACGACACAATTTACAGGACTGAAAGGGTGACTTTCAGAGTTCCTTTGGAGTTCATGTCCTGATAGTTCAGAGCTGTTTTGGAGGCACAATGGGGGCCTACACAATATTAAGTAGGTGGTCTTAATATTATGGTGTATATCACTATTACATATTTCATTAGAAAATTGTCTGCATTCAGCAATTTGGTTTCCAGCAATATTAAATACGCACAGTAACATCATTGTAAACACTGTGAAATACCGTCCCTGCAACAAGTTGCACTTTCCCCAGAGATTACTTTCCACACTGTGATGCTCTGATCACATGACATAGACCCTCTTCTGAGCAGAAACACAGCTAAACAAACATCATGTGTGCTTCCACAGCACCGCTGAGAGCGTAGAGGCCCTTAAAACTTTCCTCCATAAAAAATGGCGAAAGACACCATTTCCACCAGTTTGAAGGAGTTAAAACACGATTTCATAAATACATGACAAACATAAACAGGCTTAGAATATTCCTGATAATCCTGAACGAGTATTCCAAAACCGAACGCGACATGCGCTGCGCTTTGCTCCGAAACCCATTACTTCCTATGACTTGCACGGGCCGGTGTCAGTAACCGATCCGTGCCGGCTGCCCAACCGGTTCCACGCATGTGCACGCATGCGCTCTCTGAAAGCCGCCTTGTTGCTGGCCGATCTGTACCAGACACCACAATCTTTGACCAACTGAAATGTTTTACAGCAGACAGCGTGTTTCCACACAGATCCACACATAAAAAAGCATTTAATGGCAGTGCCATGTACATATACTGTGTGTACATAATACATATTTGTCTATATATTGTGTAATATATGGATGTATATAAATGTAAATGCCATAAATGTAATTTTACTTCCTCCTGCTATTTTAATAATTATAGTGATTTTTTTAAAAAGTCCTTCATGTACAACTTTGTTTTTAAACTACTTATCGGTATTATGTATAGAAGCACATACTTATATACACTTAGAAAAAATTAAACATCTCCCTGTATAGATTACAGATGATTGCAGAAAATTTCCAAACAAATAGAATTATTATTTTTACATAAGAGAAATAAGAAAATATAATCTTACAGTGCTTAAACAACATTTAATGTGACGACAGACCACATATCACTACATAAACAAATTAGACTCATCTTTACTGTGCAATAAATAACCCAGGCAAATTGAGGAAAAAACACAGGTAGATGTTTGCACATATACACAGTATATGTTTGCACATATAGCATTGACTTTAAAGCCTGGCTGATCAGTACAAGCCTGTTTTCGGCTCTCAATAAACTCTCAGGGCTGAATAAAACCCAGACATCTTCGTTGGAGGGTCTCAGTAGCAGAACACGTGGATCCGACCATGTCGTAAAGTCGTGTATGACAGTATTTCACGACCTGGGACGGATCGGGCAGCAACATGGCGGCTTTTGGAGAGCACATGCGCAGGCATGCCCGGAATAAATCGGGCAGCCGGCACGGATCGGGTACTGACACACAGCACCGCGGTCAATGTTGAAATTTGTTGAACTTTGACAGCAGCGCCGTGACGCACTTTCGCGCGACCAATAGAATCCAAGCATGAAAGCGGGCTAGTGTTTGGTCTGCCCCTTCAAAACACACAGACACACACAGCGGGTATGGATATGTAATGTGCGTCAACAACATTTATTATTATTGCTGTTATTATTAAAATGTGATGCAGCAGATAATCTATGTTGCATTCTTCTTGTGAAGTTGATATCAAAATGAGATTACAAAGAGTAGGGATGAACATCGTTTAACTATGATATGTAAAATATATTCTTCTTGAACTGCCCCTTATATGAGTTTTTAAGTGGCTCTTGAAAATCTCACGCCCCCATAGGTTTTTTTCGTGCTAACAGAGCTAGTGCTACCAGAGCTAGTGACCACCGGCTGGGACACCAACGGGACAGGAGAGTTTAGAAAACCATGCCCACTTTTTTTGCGCTGAGCCCCTCATTTTTGAGAGAAAGTGCAAGCCATTTACATACATACTTATCTTAGTTTACATACTGTTTACATATATATAAGTATATATTTTATACACATGCAAATATTTTTATTTTTTCCTATTTTTATATTCCTGTATCGTATAGTGCACATTTGTAATTTTATTCTACTTTATTCTATTCCATTTTTTTTTTTCATTTTTGCTGCTCTTTGTTTCTGTCCAATTTCTGCGGAATCTCACACTTGTGGGACAAATAAAGGTTTGCCTTGTCTTATCTAATGCATGCTTTCTCTGGCATCTCTGCTTTTTCAGATATAATGGCCACCTGAACAGCAGTGTATTTTTTCTGCTCCGAGGTTCTTTGTGTGACTTGTGAAATGTCATCAGTTCCAACCCAGTTCCAGTTTAAAGTCCATATCTGGCCAAGTGCAGATCAAATCCCAGGAAATGTTCAGCAAGGATGCCTTAGGAAGTGACTTGTGTGGACATTGGGTGGTCAAGTTTCCCAGAATGCATTTTACACAAGGTAGAGTCACAGCCAAAAAAGCAGCCACCACCTGCCTCATTCTACACTTCTTCTTAAGGTTTTAATCACTTTGTGTGCTCCTCGCTCAGCAAACACAAACTACTTCATAAACAATTTCCTCCAGGATAAATAAAGTTTTCTGATTCTGATTTCACCATAATCACCAACTTCCACATTTATTTCCCACCCCCAGAATTACTTCCTAATTATTGGCACTTTAACCGACGCACATCGTAAATATATAAATTGTTTTATTAATATTTCAATTCATGTTTTTTTTTTTTATGAAATCAAAAGGTGGCACATGGAGTATTATATTAGAGGTCGACTGATATATCGGTTTTGCCAATTAATCGGCACCGATAGTTGAAACCCGGAACAAAAAAAATAGTTTTTTCGGGGGTTTTTTTTGTTTCAGTTTGAAAGCATGTCTTTAATTTACCTCAATATTTATTAATATATTCATATTTATTTCATACAGCACATTTTCATGATTCAGTACTGTTTTTTGTTTGTTTTTTGTAAAAAAAAAAAAAGTTCAGTACTATTTTATATGGAGTGTTTTGTTTTTATTTATTTTATTTATTTTTTATCCAGTATCCATTTTAAAAACATCGGTTAATTAATTGGTTATCAGCAAGTACAGACCAACCTAGCTATCGATATCAGTAAAATTGAATATCGTTCGACCTCTATACTATATGTCATTTCACTTTAAATATCAGTTACAATGAAGATGAAGGTGAGAGTGCAAACACTCAAGTCATGAGTAAGACACAGCTTAGCTGTGATATTAACGATGTCCAAACACAGACTGTACTTCATCCATCCTTGCTAGCTGTAAACTCCCAGAAACGGTGGTCTGTCATGAAATTCTGTATTGAAATATACCCTATATGTATGTTCATCCATTAAATAGCCTGGACGACCCACTTGATCAAGCTCATGTATTTGGATCTCTTTTAGCGAGCGAGAGAGAGATAAGATAAAATAAACCTTTATTAGTCCTACAAGTGAGAAACTTGCTTAGTAATGGCAGGAAGTGTACAGTACTAAGCTAAGAGCAGCAAAACTAAGAAAAACAATAGAATAGAATTAAATAACAAAATAGAATAAAGTGCTATGTCACAATATAGTATAAAAATAAAAATGTTCAAATATACAGTCTAAGATACAGTAT
>JBBMFX010000037.1:6830154-6841896 GCA_037832545.1 Rhabdalestes septentrionalis | reverse complement strand
ACTGCGCAGCCCCTGATTGAGTAACTTCACGTGATTTTTTTTGCGACTAACCGACTAATGAAAATGTATTCGACCAAACCCTCTTCATATCGACTAACGTTTAGTCGACTATTTGGGGGCAGCCCTAAATCGAAGTATAAAGTATATTTCTCTTTTCATAATTATTTCTATATATTTATGCTGGTTTGGGGCTCAAAAAACAGCTAACATGTTAAAATGAACATGCCGATGGCTTTAAGAAATCGTGTTATGAGAAGAGAAGATTAAAAAGCAGAAATTGCTTTTGATTAGTTCATTTCAAATCCCCATGACAATGAGTCTTAACCCTATCTTGAAGTTTTCTCAAAGGAGTAATTGATCTTGGTGCAAACTGACCTGTTCCCAACCTGGGAGCTTCTGTTCTGCTTCTAAGACCAGAGTTTTTTCCTCAATAACTTAAAGGTAACCTAGAGATTAAGTCTTACCATGACACTGAAAATCCACTGGCATGGCATTATGAAACATAATTAATATGCAAATGAAGAAGTCAAGGTAGCAGTGTAGCGTGAACAGGGCTACAGGGAAAGTTGTGTAATACATACAGCGCCTGGCTCTTAAGTAGAGGCCAATTAAGACACCAGTTCCAGTGCAGGGAAGGGAAGAATACTGGATTATTAATGCATAAACAAACTGTTCATTTTTAACAGACCTAGCGACTCTGAAGTACTTACAAAACATCAAGCAACAGGGGACAGAGCCGTCAGTGTGTGCATTTATGGCCAGCCTGCCCACACACACCGACAAGGCTTGCAGTCACAGGCAGTGTCGGATTAAAGTAGAGGGGACAGATGCAAAACAAGAGCCACTTCATGAGAGGTCTCTCAAAAAAAAAAGTTGAAGGTCATTTTCAATGGAATTGAGTAAAAATCATGTTATTTAGTTTCAGAGATTATTACAGTTTGTGTGCCTTTGACCCTTGCTCCCTAAAAGAGTCTGTCCTGCTCCAAAGAGTCCTATAAAGGAACCATATGATGAAAAATGCATATTTGTGTATTTATTTATTTGTTAATTTATAAACCTACTTACAAACACACTAACTTATTTTTTATATTTATGTATTATTTTGAATCATGCACTTTTATATGCTATTGTTCTCTTGTATCATTTTTATTCTATTGATTATGTTGCCTCTATCATCTTCGTCACGTCCCAGTTTGGCCCTTTTCTTTTTCTTTTTTCCCCTTTTCTTCTTCCGTGTATCCCTTTATTTCTGTCCACCCTATGTAGGTCCCCTCGCTCCCTTCCTAGTGTGTCTCCTTGGTTTGTAATACTCCCATTCTATTACTTTAACCTGTCCCTCGTTTTCCCCGGTCTCACCTGGGCCCTGTTGGTCCATGGTATTTATGCCTAGGATCGCTGAGGTTTCATTTGTCAGTTATCTGTGGTCTGTGTGGTGTGCTTTTTGGTTTCTATTTCCCTGTTTCTTGTTTGCCTGGTTTTACCTGCCTTTTATCCTAGGTCCGAGCTCCTGCCCTTGTCTGTCTGTTTCTGTCCCTGCGTGGTGCACGGTCAACGCTGATCCGATTTGGATCCAGTCCAATTTTCCTAGATGGTCCGAAGAGAGATAATCCCTCCTCGGTCTTTCCTAGGAAGAACCTCAAGTCCTTCTGACTCGGGGTTGCGTCCTGTTTCCCTCGATGGCCGGAGGAGTAACGCTCCTCGTCGGCAGGTCCGAGGAAGAACCTCGAGTCCTCCTGACTCGGGGTTGTACGGCCCGTGGAGAAGAGACGTTCTCCCGGGCATCAATGAATCTCCTGTACCTGTGACTTCAGAGGAGGAAGTCCTTGGCTCTCTGAGTGCCTGAGCCTAGCCGAATCCTCGACAGTATTAAGGTAGACTTTTGGCTCAGCGAGAGCCTATTCCTGTCCCTGTATCTGATTTTTGGCCGTTGGCCTTTTGTTTGTTTGTGGAGCTTGGGTCCTGGACACTTGGCATGTTAGTAACCCGTCTGGTCTGTCTGTATCTCCTGTTTGTCTGTAACTTGTCTGTCTGTTTCAGGTTCGTGCTTCTCTTTTCGTGTAAGCCCTCTGTCACTCTCCCGTTTGTCTCCCCTCCCTGTGTTGCCCCTGCTTTTGAGGTTCCCGTCTGTGAGGTTACCGTTACGTGAGGTTCCCGTCCGCGACGTCGGATGGTGGAGCCCGGGACGGTGGAACCTCAGACGGTGGATCTTCAGGTCCAGTGGTGTCCGGGCAGTTGGTGGCCAGGTTGGGGAAAGTCCTGGAGGATAGTCTACCTGTGTCTTCTCCCGGTGTGGCTTTTAGGAGGTTCCCGTCCTAGGTTCCCCGTTTGGTGATTGCAAGAAGCGCGGACCCCCCGTTTGTTCCTGTCTCGTCCTGTCTGGTGTAAGTCGCCCCTGTTCCTGTTCTCGTCCCTGTGTGTTCCTGGCTGCTCTGAGGCCAGCGAGTCCTTTGATTTGTTCAAGGAGTGTGTAGCCTATGATGAGAGCCAGTGTCTGTGTCTGTCCCCATTCCTGCATCTGTCTGTTATGTCTCCTGGTTTGTTATCCTGTGCGTGCTCCTGTTTCGGGTGTCTGTGATCTCCTGTGTCCCAGTCTACCTGTCTGTCTCGCCTGGCTCCCCATAGAAGGTGTTCTGTCCCTTCCCTGTCTGTCCTCCAGGTGTCAAGCCCCGTGTTCTGTTCCCATTTCCCATCTGTCTGTCCTGACCCTTCTCAGCCTTGTGGCTCTGTCTGTCCGTCCTCTCTGTGTTCTAGTTATAGGTCAGAGAGGTTCCTATTCTTGTCCGCTCACCACATGTACCTATCCTGTGCCAGCTCGGGGAAAGATGCTGGTCACCGTGATCCTGTCTGTCTGTCCGTCCTCTCTGTGTTCTAGATAAGGTCAGAGAGGTTCCGATGTTTGTCTGCTCCCCACATGTACCTATCCTGTGCCAGCTCGGTGTAAGACGTAATGTATGGTAATCCTGTCTGTCTATACAAACCCTGCTGAGCCCAGTGGCTCCGTTTGCCTGTCTGTCCGTCCTCTCATTCTATTTGTGTAAGATGTGGAGAGGTTCTGCTTTGATCTGTTTATTTATGCTTGTTCTCATTTGTTCACAGACCCGTGTTCCTCCTGTTTTGACTTGATCCCTGAATCCCCTATTCCGTCCCCTGGCTCAACGTGAGAGGCCGAAGCCGTTTTGGTTCTTTTGCTAGTTTGACGAGCACGGGTCCAGTCTGTTTGTTCGTTTGTTCTGTTTTGTGTTTTGTATTTAAGTTCCATTAAAAAAACATGTCTCTCTACCCTTTGGCGTCTGCCCCTTTCCCTTCCCCAAACACCAGCGGAGAGATCCCAGACCGTGCCCTTATGGCACTTTAGCCCCGCACATTCACACTTAAGTAATAAGGAGTGTTCCGGTGTGTACTTATTTTTTTTCGACCAAGGCACAGTATAAGTCAGAGGTCACATACATACATTTGCATAGATTTACATACATGATTAATAGACAAATAAACTTTAAAAAAAAACAAATAACACTATGATTATAAGGGAGATGTTACCCAAGCCAGCAACAGCTCTGACTTGATATCTACTAACTGTGAAAGATCATACTAAGGAGAAGCAAAACTGACTAATTCATGATCAACGACCTAAGTGCTGTAAATCAGTCAAACCTTTCATTTCCAAACATAGGTGTGAAAAATGAAAATTTAAATAATGCCATTTTAAAAACAACTTCAGTCAGGTGGCCTCTCACCCAAGACTTGACTCGGAGCTGCAATATTTACTTGCAAAAAATGTATCCAGACATGATCAATACAGATTTGCTCAAGCACACACTCAGATGAGACCACGTGGAAGTTTCTGTAAATGGAACATTTAAAACCACAGATCTCCAGGTGTAGAGTAAAAACCAAGCTGGCAGACTGAGAATATTAAACAGAGGTGTTGATTGCTGCTAATTATTTTGAGGGGAAATTGCCTGCCTTGGAATTGTTGAGCAATCAATACAGCATCCCCCAAAATATCAGAGTGGTTTCAATCAGTGTCTTTTCCAAATCTATTAGGATGAGGGGATTGAACAGCGATGATCCTATTCAAGCTCCTCTGCATGAAGTGGATTTCAAATCAACCAATTTAATGAAAAAATTTAGCATTCCTATTATGATATACAGCATAGAGACCCTCTTATCGACTCCAAGAGGTCCCTCTTATGCTTATGTATTCAAATCCTACTGATTAACAGAACATACACATTATAGGGAGCTGTAATCCTGCTTTAAGCACAAGTTGAACATCTTACCCTCCAACTTTTAATACAGTATACACTACTCTGTATGTCTAATTATGAAATAAATATCATCAGTCCTTTCTGACAGATTTGCTGATAAACACTGGGCCCTGGCTAATCTCCTGGATCATTTTTCTTTTTGATCCAACCACTCCATCTGGTCTGGCCAAAATAATAGAAGCTCAAATCTCCCCAAATCATCCCACAGTTTCCTCCTTATTAACTCTTTACCACATGGTCTTGACAACAATGTCGTAATATTTGTCAGTGTACAATAGAGAAGGATATATTAGAAACAGCCATTGCCATACAACAACTAAAGTAAACAAGCAAAAAAGTAAGCAAATAATTTTTAATGCAATAAATCATAAATAATCTAGTTATCTGCCGAATTTAAGTAATGTGATACTGTGTCTTTTTGAAGTACAACTAATGATCGGAGGCTCAGCATGCTTGGAGAAGAACACTGATTTCCAATTCTGTGAATTCAGTGAACAGATGTCCATGCTGTGTAATATGTTGTTTGATGGGGCTTGAGGGAAGAGCACCATCCCCACCCCGAAGACCTGATTGCTGCACCTTTTTTTGTCATGTTTCATGCTGTGAAGGGTTAACTAATTTCCAAATAAACTTGTTTATATGATCACTTTGGTCTATAAAAAGACAAAGATACATAGCAAAATCTAAAACCAGTAACAACAGCTAAACCTGAGCTAAATTTTGTCTATAAGTTAGATAGGATAAGATAAGATAACAAAGGTAAGAGCAGCAAAACAATAGAACTAAATCTATATATCACAACAGTATAAAAATACAACAGACAAATAATTCAAAAATATAAGTAAAGAGATTTGTGTGTGGGCAAACCTATATAATATTAGGTATGTATTTGCACATTGTATATATGTTTATATACAGACATAATGGATATGCATGTTTGTGTGAACATCTTTGTTAAATATACAGGTACACTGTGGAGTGTCCTCCGTTGTTTGGTAGCGACATGCATTGACAACAGTAATACTGCACCAGACAAATTGCAGACTGCACACAGTAATATTTCACCACCTCCCTCAGAGATATGGAACACAAGAGAAATATTGCACATCAAAGAAACTTCCACAAGTCAAGCAGTTTACCTGAGATTAAATAACATCTTAACAAGTGGTTGGAGGAGGCTGTTACTCTGGGCAAGTAGTTTGCAAGATGTTTATTGGTAGGGAATAATGCTCCATTTCCTGTAAGCTATGTTAATCTCATAGCTCCAGTACAAATCTAAAACCAGTTTTGGCAGATTGACTGCAACTAAATAAAATGGTTTAAATTTGATTATTCTATAGCATTCATTTCACTTGTTTCAAACCCAGAGGAGGATCGGTTTCTCTTTTGGGTACCACTGTATAACCCTTCTTAAAGAGTTCTGGAATAAAGCCTCTTTGTGTAAAACACCTGTTTTAAAAAGCCCAAAAGAAGTAATACAGACTGAACTAAATGTTCTGAACTAAACTGAACTAAATGTTACAAAGGACTGCCTGCAAATCTGCATAGAACATTATGTATACAGGTGTTCAGCTGAAAATCATGTAAACATTGTGCTAGACTCAAATATAAAACAATGCAAATTACATGCAAATAGCTCTGAAGCAAATCCACCAAGCTTGTAATAGTCACTAATATTTCAGCTTTCAGCCAGAAACAGCTACAGTATTACAAAAACCATTTAACTGTGATTTTAGCTGCCTTTTACACACATTCCATGGAGACTCTGGAGGTCGTTTCTGTATCGTTTAATGAGAGGACACAAACCCCACCTGCACTCCTCTGATATCTTTTCTAATCTAACCCCTCACTTCACACTGTACTGAGCACTGTGACACACACACACACATGCACACACACACTCATGCAATCTCTCTCTCTCCCTTCATTAAACCAGCTTATTACACTCAACAGCCAGGGCTTCAACAATGTCAGCTAATTTAATTGTCAAGGCAAGGCTTGAGGACTCATTTGCCACGCTGTCAGAAAATATCCCACAGAGAAAGTTGTCAAGTTGTACTGCCTGTACGAAACCATTTATATAATAGAGAGACTTCAGTTAGAATCTGCAATACAAAAATTGTATTGGTGAAGGCTTTAAAAGACGATAGGCATTCCTTACATGCAGTGGCTGCCATTAGATTGAGCAAGCCGATGCCCTTACCGCACACTAATTCAGTTCGAACGGGCCTAACCAAGCCTTGGTCAATTTTCCAAATGTGCCAGCACCACAATAAATACAATTAAAATGGATCTGCCGTGTAGTCCACAAGGGGAGATCCACCGCGGCGTAAACGCAGTGATTCTAAACATTGATTTATTCATTTCTGAGAGCATCCTTGTTACACGGTCTCACTGTAGCCAGTGGCGGCATGGCAGCAGATGGAATTTTTGACAGTAGGCCTATGTGTTGCTCACCCACTCACTGTACAGTACATCAGTGACTAATCTGGCCTTTAGTCTAGACTGCAGCGGATGACGAACCGCTGAAACTGCATTGCACGGATAGCAGACCACTCGGCTCCCATTAGCCATCCATCACCCTAGCACAGGCTCATTAAACACCCCCAGATTCCACGAGCAGTATATGAGAACTAAACACTTCCAAACTCATGCTGGCAGAATATGAGAGCTAAAGACTTCCAGACTCATGCTGTCAGAGCATAAGCCTAAACACTTTCAGGCTAACACATCCAGAGCATGAGGGATAAACACTTTCAGGCAAATACATCCAGAGCTTGAAGGATAAACACTTTCAGGCTAATATCTCTAGAGCATGAGGAATAAACACTTTCAGGCTAATACATCCAGAGCATGAGGGATAAACACTTTCAGACTACTATCTCCAGAGCATAAGGGATAATCACTTTCAGGCTTGCCCTGGCAGAACGGGGCATCTGGTGGCCTTATGCTTAGGGGGCTCTCCCGGCGATCAGAAGCATGTGTGTTTGAATCCCAAGCCTGATAATGGCACCACTGAGGTACTCTTTATGCAAGGCACACACTACTCCATGGGTGCTGCATCCCAGACTGCCTTCTGCTTCACTTGGTGACTGCATGCAACAAATTTTACACTGTGCTATGATATGTCCATGCGTGACAAATGGTTCACTGTTATGAGGGTTAAATACTTTCAAACTAATTCAGGGAGAACAGAAGAGCCATGCCTACTTCCACAGTAATAAAGGATGAGTATAACAGCCTGCTCATTAAAGAGGAATGCTAAGCGTTGTTAAAGCATTCAAATGACCAAAACAGCCACTTTTATGGATATAGGGTTCATTAACTAATACATTCCAGCTAATAGAGGTGTCAGCATGAGCTTTACTCAACCCAATATGATCATTATAAGCTATAACACTGAGAAGCACACTGTGGTAAAGATACATTTCTCCAGACTTGTTTAGTGTTACATGGGTCAAAAAAGTTATAGAGTCCCTGTTATAAATTGTTTCATCCCTCAGAACCTCACATTAGGCTTATCCTTCTTCAAAGCCACAGCAGATCTTGGTGCATTCAACTTTCAAATTTGCGGTCCCACTGAATGTGCTCCACCTCCCTGTGGCAAAATTAAATCCTTCACCAAGGACTGTGACTTCTGTTATTGGATTTTCAGTCTTTTTCACTTTCCAGTGCAGAACACTTCCAATAAATACTTATTATAAATAAACATCTTATTACTAAATCTGCATGCACATTTATGGACACAAGTTGCTGGGGTTGAAGTAAATGCCAAATCACGTTTTAAACTGTATGTGACATTTATATTTTTCTCCTTAATCTCCCAAAGTTTGATTTGCGCAAAACAGACTAACATCATATTTATGCAAGTGTCTAAAACTCTTCATCCTGAAACTGGAGGGCTTATTAGGATATGAATACTACATAGCCTGCCCTAAATAAACCTTTTAAATTTTTTATCGTTCTCATCAAGATCCTGATTTGCTGACATCTTTCAAATCTGTGGAACACTGCTGAAAAGAAGAGAAGAACTACTTAGGATGAGTCTGCTCATAGTAAGATTTTAGCCTGTAAAATCAATTAGGCACTTTTTGGTCACTGACACATGGATATTTATAGTTTTTGAACAAATCACTGCATCGTGTGTGTGATAACACACAGTTTAATAACCATTCACTTAATAAACCTGTGTACAGTGTGGAATGGCAGAGGCTCCAGTGAAAGAAATAATCACATGGAGCAAAACACATTCAGTCTAATACAAGTTAATACAAGGGCAAAATACTTTCAGATTTATATAGGTTACTGTGAGTCCTGAACAATGTAATTACCACTTACACTTTGCAGATCTCTTTCTTAAAAAAACATTATTTCATTAAAACATGTGACCATTTATTATTTTAAAAATATACGTGTACATTGGAATATTATATTATACATGACAATATTAGGCTATTTCATAATATTGCTGTCTTCAACAGGCGAAACATGAATGTGAACAAAAGCCATACCAATCAATGATGTGTATGGGTACAGTTATTAATGTGTATGTGTACATTTAGTTTTGTGTACATTTAGATATATTTCAGTGTTTTGGAAGTAAGCCGTCAAAAGCTTAGTGTTGCTCTAACATTATAGATTGTTCAGAGCCCCTAATTGCTACTTATAGAGAATTCATTAAAGCAGAACAATCTCAAAATGAATTTGCAGCGAGATCAAATCCCTTGAATTTCTAACTAATAAAGCTTGACTATAGATTAAGCCTTAATATTTTAGAGCTTGTCATTAGAGTTGAGTCATGCACATTCTTCTACGTTGAAACCTAACCAATGGTACTTTCATATTCTCTCTGATTCGCACGTGGGCTGAGGGCAGTTATGGCTCAGCCATGTAATCTAAAAGGTGGCCGTTTCAGAATTGCACTTATATCTAGAGACAGACATGTACAGTCAGACAATAAAGGTGCATCACTGTTGAGAGACAGACATTGTCTTAATTAAATAGATATGAAAACCTAAACAAAGTGTAACTGTATGCAGTTTCAACTGCGTTTGTCAAGTGCTTGGATTATAAGTAACGTCTTGCATTCATTCAAGTGGATCTAATTGGTGGTGTTCGCACAATTTGTGGTGGGAAGGATTGTGAGTGACAGCTGAAAGTCCAAGCTCGTCACACCTCCGTGGTCATTCTGATGTCCTAGATGAATGATTAGCGATAGAAATGTGCTCCAATTTCCCCAGCCTGCGAGGGCTGATTTCGCTTCAGTGGTGTAAGATATCATAGTGACTTTGATAATGTCACTTAGGAATTCATTCAGGATAATTGCAGTCAAGCAAAGTTTTAAATGAGGTGTAATTATATTAGGTACACCTCCCTTAAAGTAGACCTATTATGCAAAACTTAGTTATAATGGGTCTATGGGCTATACACAACATGTTCATGAAGTTCTTTGCACAAAATCACTCTCACATGAAAAGATATCACCAGCTTTCTTCGTCACATTTTCAGGCCCTTTTAAAATGAGCCGTTTCTAAATTGGCCCCCACCCTACATCAGATCGGGGCCACCTACTAGCCTGTTGCTTGTCTTCACCTTTCAAAAAGTAATTCAAACTACAATAATACTACCTTAGCTATTGGTTTAGGAAAATAAATTTTGCGTGAAAACACACCAATTCTGGCGTAAAATGGCGTATAAGACGCCCCGTAATATAAGATGCACCCAATTTTCATGGAGGAAAATCTAGAAAAAAAATGTCCCACAACTTTTGTTCACTCTACGTACATTTCATTTACATTAGAGCCCAGATCAGGCCCAAAAAACGAAAACCGACATGACCCAAACCCCAGCACTTGTGTCCAAAACCAGCCCAGTCATAATTTTAGTTGACGAAAACAACACTAGTTGACATGGTGCCCGGGTAGCACGTGGTTAGACTGTCGGGAGGGGGGAACAGGCGGGAGAGGGAAGCCTGCACACACACAGCCTGGCCGTGCAGGGAGGGTTAGAGAAGTCTCCACGGCCCACAGTACATGCCGCAAACCCAGCCTGCAGCAAACACAGCATAAAAAGAGGACTGCGAGCAAGCACCCCACAAAGTTAGGTGCAGTTTTAATGCAGGCAAAATGTGTATTTGTCCCAGTTTTGGGGAAGAAAAAGTGGGTCTTATACGGCGAAAAATACGGTATTTTGTTCCTGTGGATGTATACAGTAAGACGCGCTCTATTGCACCCCAACACCAGATCTGCCATTTCGTCTGATATTGTTATGAGCACCAATGAGCCAAGCGCAATGTCTGCCGGCACACGTGATGTGTTGTGTTCATCTTGTTTTGTGTCCTGGATACCATCTTTTTTCTTTCTTTGTATCTCTCACGCGTTCTCCCTCCCTTACTTCCTTCAGCCTGGTCACCATAAGAAGGAAAGAAAGAAACACTTCAACTGGTGTTAAGGACATGGATTCTAATATAAAATCCAGAAGTTAAACGCGCAGCTTAAGCAAGCTCGGTTTCAGCAGTGCCGTGGCAGTCTGGTATACATTTATTGGAAGTGGATGGGCACCAAACCTTTCAAAGTAAAAAAAACATGTAAAGACAAATCCAAATTACACCCTGTGGCTCGTGACGATACACTGATGTCTTAAGACACGAAACGATCGTTTTTTGTGAGAAACTGAACAGTATTTAAATCATTTTTTACCTCTGATAGACAACCATGTCCAAACCGTCTCAGGCTCCCTGTGCACGTGCTTTGGCGTAGGATACGCAAACGCCGGAAGTGATCTGTTGCATGAATACAACACTCATTGTTTACACAGAGCACAGAGATTCCAGTGTTGCATATCCTACGCCAAAGAGCGTACACAGGGAGCTCGAGACGAGTTGGACACGGTCGTCTATCAGAGGTAAAAAATCTTTGGATTTGTCTGTGCATGTTTTTTTTACTTTGAAATGTTTGGCGCCCATCCACTTCCATTAAATGACTACCAGACTGCCAAGGTTAAAGTTAAAAATCTGAGTTTGTGTTCTGCTGAGGAAACAAAGTCACCTACAACTTGGATGCCCTGGGGGTAAGCAAATGAACATCATATTTTCATTTTTGGGTGAACTATCCCTTTAAACGCCTGTAAATTCCCTAAAGATTTACAAAAAGATACACGTGCTGTCATTAACACATTTGTATACTCCTCCCCCCAGCTCACCTATCTCTCGGGTTCACAGCGCGATTGGAAGTGAACAGGCTTGTAGGAGTGTAGGACAATAACTAGTTAATAAGAGTGTAGGACAGTATCTAGTTAATGAGAGTGTAGGACAGTAACTACTTAATGAGAGTGTAGGACAGTAACTAGTTAATGAGAGTGTAGGACAGTAACTAGTTAATGAGAGTGTAGGGCAGTAACTAGTTAATGAGAGTGTAGGACAGTATCTAGTTAATGAGAGTGTAGGGCAGTAACTAGTTAATGAGAGTGTAGGACA
>JBBMFX010000037.1:6813053-6830054 GCA_037832545.1 Rhabdalestes septentrionalis | reverse complement strand
AGAGAAAGAGAGAGAGAGAAAGAGAGAGAAAAAGAGAGAGAGAGAGAGAGGAAAAGAGGGAGACAAAGATAGAGAGTGAGAGTGAAAGAGAGAGAGTGAGAGTGAGAGAGAGAGAGATATGTGGGTCTAACACCCATAGGCCATTCTGCTAACCAAGACATAAACAATGGACTTATATATTTATGCAAATTGTATGTAAATTAGGGGAATTCTGCTTGATGACTGCAACAGTCTCTTTCAATCAGGCCTAAGGCTTGGAATGGTTTCAAATAATCTGTAAAAAGTCCCTTCCACCCAGTTGCACAACCTCCGGCCACACTGCCACGTTTCCCAGGATGGTTTGGAGATGGGCTTAATCTAGTTTTGCAAGCCTTCTGCCTATTGTCTGACAGTCTGGTGTGTTTTCTTCTTAAGGGCACATCTAATGGAAAACCGATTTTTTCGGTCTTACTCCCCAGTCAGTGCAACACACAGCTGGAAACTAAGTTGTAAAAGCAGTCTGTTTTGAATGTTACTGTCTGTGTAATGTCACAAAAACAACACATTTACATGTATTCCCCCAATTAAGCCTATAGAAGGCTAACCCCGCTGATTCACACTGAGGTTATTAGGAGTGTTTCAGTCCTAACTGGTGGCTTCAAATCAACACACAGCAAAATACATTGATCAGGAGTGACATTAAAACCACAGACAGGTAAAGCATTTATATGATATATAAAATGGGCAAGGGTAAGGAACTGAAAGATTTTAGCAAGTGCAAAATTGTGATGGTTGGACAACTGGGTCAGAGCATCTTATGGGTTTTGTCGGTTGTTCCCAGTACGCAGTGGTTGGTACCTACCCAAAGAGGTCCAGGGAAGGACAGCCAGTGAACTGGTGATGACTTAGTCATGTGAGTGGGGAGTGAAGGATAACCCATCTGGTCCAGTCCCACAGAACACCTATTGTAGCATAGACAACATAGTACTGTACCATAGATAACATAGCATACCTTCAGAGGCCTGAAAAATATGCATGAAAAATATAATGTGGACACTTAACTGTAATCTCAAAATGCTGCAAAAAAAGAGATTCATTCTGCATAATTATCTTGAATCTGGGCACTAAACCGTGCTCCAAAAGAGTAAACAGCAATTTGAAAAAATGTGTTTCCCATTGGACAAATTCGAAACAGTGCTAGTTTTGTCCAGCTTAGCATGCAATATTTAAAAGAAGCTCTGAATACAGCGGTGGGCTGTCTAAGCGTATTTCAGTCGCAACAAGCTTCACCAGAAACAAGCATACAATTTAAGCAAGGATAGATGAATACATCTTTGTCATTTTTTACATCATTCAAAACTTCAGTAGTTCTTAATATTGTGTGAAATCTTTGCGGTGAATGGGCCTTTAAAATGATCCGGAATTACCTGGTTAAACTGACTTTTCACATGAACTTCCATTCTAACTTAGGAGCCTTTGTCTTTCAGCAATAAACTGACCAGTAAGGAGATACAAAGTTCCGTTCTGGCACTAATTACGCAATAAAATAAGGGTTTGTATAGTGGGTATAGTCAAGAACGGTGATTCTCAACCCTGGAGGTTCTGGAAACACATTTTAGTGCTCTTTCTGCTTTAACACACCCGCTTCAGCTCAGTAAGGGTTGACTAATTTGCTCGGAAGGATCAGGTAGGTCTGGAGCACAGAAAATGATGATGGACAGTGGGTCTGCAGGAGTAGGTTTCAAAAACACTATTCTTTTATTGTTATTGTATGGAATACTGTGATCATCAGTAACCAGGAGAAATAAGGGATATCAATTTATCTGCATGATACTCATTTCATTGCATGATACTCAGTTCAATGCCTTCATTTCATTTCTGCTTTTCCTGCCTTCATATATCTCTGCACTTATTCCCTCCAGTCCATTTCATAATACACACTAGTGTTTCGACTATCAGTCCTACCAATTCCAAAACCTGCCAGCTCTGCAGAATATGTGGTATAAATGTTGTATTCATGTTTCTGACAAAGTTGCCTTTCTCCCTTCCTCAGCTGACCTCATTGCCTTTTCATCAGTTTGTCTCGGCCTGCTTTCTGGGGCCTCTCGGCATTTCACTTCATTTCCTACACCTTCACAGCCCAGAAAGACGGGCCAGGCGGTGAATGGAGCGCGGGTGACTGATGTCTACCTGCCAGCGATCACAGGAAAGATGTCAAACCTGCAGACGGCCCGGGCCAATCTGAGCTATTCCTGTCCCTATCTGTACAGCGGCAGACGCCGCGGCTCCGCCTCCTCTGTCATCTCACAAAGAGGCTCAGACTTCAACGGCAAACAGGTGAGTGAACCCCGCCACCACATTCAGCTTCAGGGTCAACCCTGACACAGTACGCCAGCGCGGAGGCAACATGCAGTCCCACGATATTCTGTTTTCATAAACAAAATTTGTGTATTTCCAGCAGAGCTGTGTGTTTTGCGTCACTGTACAGAGAAGCAAGAGTGATGAATTTCGCTGTTGGATATAAAGCACTTTCCAAGAGTCACTAGCTTTTCATTTATTCCAGTCCTTGTGTAACAAAGCATTCATAGTGTAGGACCTTATCCTAGTCAAATGAATTAGTGGCTCCGACTAAAACCCTTAAAAACTAAAGGTGCCAAAAAGCCCTAGAGGAGGTACTTTTGTTTCCCTAAAAAAATAGGAAAAGAGCATAAATAAGAAACAACTGGATGTCCCTGAGGACCACTTTGAAAACTTTTTCCCCAAATAATCCAGTCCAGGAAACCATCAGGAACCTTTTGTTATATTATATTATATTATATTATATTTTATTATATTATATTATATTATATTATATTATATTATATTATATTATATTATATTATATTATATTGTATTATGTTACATTATATTATATTATATTATATTATATTATATTATATTATATTATATTATATTATATTATATTATATTATATTATATTGTATTTTATTGTATTGTATTATATTATATTACACATGTGTGTGTATAACCCATTTAATAGAGCCTTTAGCCACTCAGAGTACAGTGCCTCCAGCATAGAGTGCTGTGAAAAAATCTTCATCCCCTTCCTAATTTCTGTTCAGACTATGCTTCTATACAAAACTGCTTCAACTATTTTGGCAGGTTTTTGAGCACAGACAGCTTCTTTGATGCCCAACCACAGCATCTTTCTAGAGTTTAAGTCAGGACTTCATCGAGCCCATTTCAAAACATTCATTTTGTTTCTTTCCAGCCATTCAGATGTGGATTTGCTTTTCTGTTTTGGATCACTTGGTGCATTCTCCAATTATGTTTCAGCCTTAGCTCATAGACGGATGCACGGATACACTTCTTTAGAGTTCTCTTATACAAAACAGAACTTATAGTTCTTTCAACAAATGCAAACCATCCTCACACCTTCCCACAACAATTACCCAGATGCTGACACTTGAAGTCTGTTATAAATAACTTTTTTTAGCAGTTCATTTTGGAGTTATTTCCTTTAAGGTATTAGCATGTTTTATAATATATCTATAAATACAAATAATAATTTAAAATCTCTCTTTTGTTAGATCATGTTTTTTTGGCTCGTCTTTCGCTTTGTTTAAAGATCTATAAGTATGCACTGTCAGCAAAATACCATAATAAAGAAACTGATGTATATGGACTTTCTTACTTTAACATTTTAGTTTGGAAGTGAAGTTTTGCTTCCAAAATAAAATCTTTGTAATTTCTCAGAGTTACCTAAAAGAGCAAAAAGACTCGAGGAAGTCTAATGTGACCGTGACAATGACATACCTGGGCCAGGGAAGGCCTGGAGCCACCCAGGATGAGATGAAGGTGCTCCAGCAGATCTGTGGAGGGGAGAACATCTGTGTCTTTAAAGGATCCATCCACCCTGGAGGTAACAATTACCGCAGACACCGCACGCTACAAGCCATGGAAGTGGAAATCCAATAATTCATGCAGTTTTGAATCATGGTTTTCCAGATCAGTGGGAAAAGTAGTGTGGTGGGTCCACATTTAAACCTAGGAATCCCTGTTGTTTTCTGCAGGGCAGTTCCAGTTCACCTCCCAGAGACACCTCGGCTACCCTTTCAGTGCCACTTTCTACGTCAATGGGATAATGGCAGGCCGAATCAGCTCGTGCTGTGAATACCGCTACAGCCCCGGCTTCCAGCAAGGCCGCAAGAGTTGCTTCAGGCTGACACGACTGAGTGGGGGGAAACCGTGCTTCAAGTGAGTGTTGCTCAAGGCCTGCAGAGCTATGGCTGGAGGTGGATCACATTGTGACATCTACACTGACTAATATGAATTTTTTTTCCAGATGCGTGAATTCAAGGCACGGTATCGGCCTTGAAGCCAAAGTTATTCACAACAATGACCACGGCATTGCATCTCACGAAGGTGAGAAAGAACTGCATGAAACTGGATTATACTGTCACACTGTCTATGGTGAAAAGAAACGCTGAACAGTGCAAGATTTATGGATATTTAAAAGCCTTTATGAAGCTGCTGAATATTAAATATTTACATGAGTATCTGAATGATACAGTTGTATTTTCATAGGGTTAGTGGCAGAACCGGCATTTCAGCAAAAATTGGTAATTAAGTCATTACAATGTACAGTTGCATGTAATACCATGTGGCTATCAATGTAATATCATCAGCTGTCATAACTCTTCCAAAAACACTTTCTCTCATTCAAAATACTTAATATATATATATATATATATTATTGGTAATAATACCATCAAGTTTTATAATCAAAGTCTCTGTGTTTGAAGCTAAATGTTGTAAAACAGTGAACAAATAGTGTGTTTCATATTCAAATTAAATTGGCCATTTTTGAGCCTGTTATTATCTGTGGTGTTCATTTAAACACACTACTTTTGTTACTTTGCCTTAAGGACTCACTTTAGGACGGATGTAAATTATCTCTTTTCTGATTGGCTGCTCTAAATGCTTTATAGAAAAATTTCAGAATGGATGGGGGGAGCTAAACTTCTCTAAGCTGAACCTTTTTTGGAAAAATTTGGAATGCATGATTTGAAACACAAACATTTTTAAATACCATATCAGTTTCATTTCTAACTAGTTATTATCAAACTGACAATGTGATTATCAATATGACAAATTATTCCAAACCTTTAAAGCTTATTTTCATGATTAAATTGTTTTTTTCCACTGACTGAATGAAGATGAGATGGAGTCTTGCCGCTCGTCCCCTTTATTCATCCCTCTCGGAATGGAGAGATCTGTGCAGAGGACAAGAAAACCCCCCAAGGAGGCCAGTGGAGAGTCTACAGATAGCGAAGACATGAATGGCAGCGTGAAAAATAGGAAAGGACACAAGAGGCAGAAGGGACGCCGCAGCCGACAGGGAGACGGGAAAGGCTCCGGGGAGTCCCGAGCTAAGAGAGACACAAGAGAAGAAGAAAGCAATCCAACAGCTTTAAATCATGCCAGACCCCCTGTGAAAAGTCTAAAAAACGCCAAAGAACACAGCAAGGAAAATGCAGGAGCTGACAGGAAAGTGAAAGCTGCAGGTGAGGGCTCATTTTTTCCTGTTATGTCTGTTTAACACATTTGCGGTCAGGCTGGACAGAAACGTTGGCAGCACAATGGGCGGCTTTGATGTTACAGGCATCCTCTCTCCTTGTAAATCTCAATGCTGTATTGCATTTTATGAGACCCTACATGCACACAAACACACACACGCACACAGACACACACACACACACACACACACACACACAAATAAAGTGAAGAGTTAAAAACAGTTGTATTTCTTGAAGATTCATTGCAGGATGGAGAAGCCCCGAGTACGCAGAATGGCAAGAAAAGGCCGGCTCCTCTGGAAACAAATGGCAAAAGCAGAAACGGGGAAAGACTGAGAGACTTCTATGAGGAATGTGTTGAAGTGAGCACTGGCCTGGAATCAGGCCTAGACCAACAGAAGTGGTTCAAAGCAAACAGTGAGTAAAGAAGCTCGGCCCTTTGCTAGAGGACAAGGCTCCCCTTGAGTCTTTTAAACTCATCCTTACTCAGTCAATCATTCCAACATAAGGGTCGGATCCCGCATAGCTTCGTTAATGCAGTGGCATACTGAAGCAACCAAAAGGATAAAAGCATGAGCACTCACTGATCTCCCACATCACTCAGACTCCGTCAGTTATGGGCTGCCGTAATCTCCAGCACTCTGCTTTAGTCTTTAAGTGTGACTCCAGCTTGACACACGCCCACTAACTGCGCATTCATGAGGCACCAGATTGGAAGAGCTATAGACTACATTCTTCCTGCATTTGACTTTGTTCCCTGTTGCGAGGTTTTACTCGCCAAAAACTGTCCTAGTTCAACCCTACATGCCCATTTTCCCATCTCTCCTTGACACTTACAATTAAACAGGACGTTAAGACCTACTGATTACTACGTTGTTCTAACTGGCTGCTCTATATTGTTCCTTACTCCGGTAACAGTCTAGACCATAACATTCCTTCATGAATTGGCAGAGCTAAAATGATTTATGCTGAATTCAGGCAGTCTTTGCAGCTATCTATTCACATATGGAGCATAAAGGATGGAGAATAAATCTCATTAATTTTGAGTGTTATGTAAAAAAAAAAAAAACTTTTTCAAACGTTATGTATACCTTCTTCTGACTAGTGAGCTTTGTTTGGTTGATAATCTGAGCAGCTAATTGGCTGTTCAGACCCTCTGCCATCTTTACACAAGTAACTAGAACTGGAGCTGAACAGTGCTTAAGGTATTTTATGATGTTCTAAGTTGTGAAAACAAGTGCATTTTTAAAAATAACTACCAATTTCTATCATTTTCAGCTTCAGACTACTCCATTCATTTGGCCTAGCTCAGGAGTGCCCTCTAGGGTCTTGAGAGGACATGATCAAGTGCCAATTATGTTTACCCCAGGTTCTCTGGTTAATAATGGCACAGTGGGCATCTGAGATCAAAATAGAACATTAAAGTTCAATGTACTGTTACTAAATGAAATTAGTTTCTACCAGTACACTCTACACCAGCTAAGAAAATTGTTTGTTAAATTGACTGTGCATCTTGTACACATATATTGCAACTGCACCATTGCACATTTTATCATCTTTGAAAAATGTAATCCCTTAAAATCCTAGACTTATTATATACAAAACCTGCTTATTCAGCATCTACATCCACAACAATAACTGTATGAGTCATCCAGAAGTTACAGACGTGGGAAATGAAAGGATGGTCATTTAATGTGTATGTAATGACTTTGCTAGAGTTAAACTGAACTCTTCCCTTAAAGAAAGATTTAGGCCACAGGAATTTAATGAGGATGTTTCACAGTCAGGGTTTAAGATATATCATTGGAAAGTTACGATGAGAAAGTATGGATGAAAAAGTACTTGTGTCTCACATTTCTTGCAGAGTATGAAAGGAATAAGATTAAAGAACAGATCACCTTGGGTCCCCGTCCTAGTGGCTCGACTTCTGAGGTCGAACTCAGTGAGGAAAGTGACAGCAGCGTCCTTCATTCAAACTCAGGGACATTCAAGATGAATGCGAAGCACCTCGATACACCTCGCCAAGGTAGGTATGAAACACTTGACAGACATCAACAGACAAGCCTGTCTAAAATTGTTAGTTCTGCCTTTGTACTGTACTAAATCGTTCTTGGCTTGACTGAGAATCACTCTAGGATCATCTACATTACATAGAGTGTCTTTGAAGTACAATTTATTATAATAATTTAGTGAAAAATGAAATGTACAGTTTTTCTGCTTACGCAAAATGCAACTTAGCAGTCAAGACATGTATGAGATCTAAATTTTGCTTCTTTAGTTTAGAGGTAACAAAAGCTAGAATTCAATAGTAACCCAAACTATTTCCAATACTACACTTCTGAGACTTGTCTCAATTTGCTTAACCTCATCCAGCTCTTTGTTAAGGTGGTGTAGACATATGGACGTGGTTTAGGGCACAGTATGACTTACTATGAGCGATAAAAATGACAAACCTTCGCTGTGTATCTGAACACTGTAGACAACCATTGTAGACCACAGGGTCTGGTTTCACGAACCACAGGTGATCATAAATATGGAGGAATCTGGTCCAGGCTTTTGTGTCTTGTGAATATGTGCCAGTATGTTGTTAAACTGATAACAAAAATGTCTTGGCTGATCGACTACATCAATGGATGATGTTTTAAGGAATCATTCCTTGACAAGAACATAAAGTAAACATTGGTGAATGGGGCAAATGCAGAGAAAGAATTTTACATTGTTCAAACTGTGTGCTGTGCTGTGGTGGGTCACTTTACTTTTCAACAAACTTACTGGGTTGAGTTAAGTTCAGTTGAACTTAAAGTAAAGTAAAGTGGCCCAATAAGTCATAAGAGAATTCACAGTAAGTCATTGAAGAAACTATCATAAGTTCTATCATATCACTAGATTTCTTTTCTTTTTTCTTTTAGAGTTTTCACTTAGAACTCTCTTGTTCTTAGGTGTCCCAGTGAACGATGCACCTGAGAAAGAACAAGAACTGCAAAAAAAAGTAGGTGCAACCTCTAAAGTGCATAGTTGCTGATATAATGTAGATCAATTTGATTGTATTCCAATTTTGGAGCATTTCTATAGGTCGATCGTCATGAATTTTTTTTTGCACTACTTGGTGTATATACCCCTGTGTTTCAGTTGGCTTTCCGTATTATTGGCCAAATCTTTTACGTCTTATTTTTGCCTGGTTCTGTGTTTTTGTCTCAATGTCTTTCAGGGTTGTTGTTTTTTCTAATCAGTTTTTGTTCTCTATGTGTCCCTGCTCAACCCTTGTCTGTCCGGATTAATCTGTGCTCTCTTTTCATTCTGCTTTGTCTTGTTTTATTTCGTTTTACTTCATATTTCCCCAGTGTTGTTTTATTGTTTAGTTTATTGTTTAGTATCTCATTTCACATTGGATTTGAATAAATTCATGTTCACATCTATATCCTGCTCTATGCCTGAAACTGATCATTACATAATATATATATGTATTAAATATGTCACATCATGATAACATGTGTCCAATAATGTCAGATACATTGCATACCCAAGGGTTAAGCAGCCACAGAATCTTTTACAATTCATGTTTGTAAAATGTTCCTGTGTCAGCACTGACATTCAGCTAAACTTTGTCCAACAAGATGAACAGAAGAAGGATCCAGTGTTCATCAATCACCGGCAAACTGAGGTTGAAAAATTCCACATGGTTTAGTAGACGAGGCTTTGTGTTCCCATCGAGAGAATGATAGATGCACATCTGCATGCCCTTCTCAAGAATATCAATCCATGGATTACTGTCTAAGACATTCCTTCAGTTGTCTTTGCAACCAAATCTACTTGAAATGATATTTATTGTAGGTTACTGGCATCCAGACAGAAGACTGAAGCGCAATTGCTTCCAAAATCCATTATATAACATGTTCCATACCATAAAGACAGATGGTAGGAAGTTAGCCAGCAGTTGCTGAGCCCTCTGCTGCCAGAGACTGAGATAGCAGTGAATTATTAGTGATGTGACTCAGTGGTTTTGATAGGAGAAACCCAATAACCCCAATGAGCTTTCAGTGCAACGTTCTGACTACAAAGCGCTTTTTCAAATGTCTGACGATTTTTCAATGTCGTGTCTGACGTTTTTTTTTTTTTTCATGAAAATCTCTGGACCTTACTCTTATGTCAACAGCAGGAAACCCTCTGAGCCTTCAGAGCCGGACTAATGATTTCTAGGAACTTACATATCTGTAATTGCTCATTTTTCTGTAATAGAAACTTTTTTGTATTTAAACTCTGCATGTATTGACATACTTCTCCTAATTCATCATTTTTGGTTGGAAACAATAGGATAAAATCTTTTAGCACCAGAAAATTGAGGGAATTTGGTCATTGTCAGGAAACACATCAGGAATCCATGCCAGAAAAACAAATACATTTCAGTTGAAGGTGATTCCACAGGCAGCTTATTGGAATTCCTGTTCAATACTGCATTAAGCCTTTTTTTTAACTATTTCAAAGGAAAATATCTAAATGTATTCTCATACATCTGGTTCTCTGTAGTCTACTAGGGAGTAAACATAGCATCTTAACAAAATATCCATTAGAGAGAATCTCCTGCATCAAAAAGCAATTAATATTTTCAGACCTACAGTTGTGCAGTACCTTCCAGATCAGGTTTCCAAAATGAATGTCACATGCACAAGCCTACTGAACTTATTATTGATCTCTAAAACAGTTTTCTAAGATGCTTCTGTCCATTTGGATCTCTTTGTCTTCAGCTGGACGCTATGACAGAGGTGCTTAGCAGCTCAGACGAGGTTGAGCAGCTGGTTCTGAGGAATACAGGGCTGACCGATGACCTGCTCAGGGGTTTAGCCACAGCACTGAAGAGCAGTTTATCTCAGGTCACCATGATCAACCTCAATCTCAACCACATCGGACCACCTGGGGTTCACGTTCTGCTCGACCTTCTGCAGGCAAAACCAGAGATCAAGGGGCTACTGTAAGGTTATACAGATTCTGAGGTTAAAACTGTGGTTCAGAATCACACTGGCACACTGATATCAACTCTCTTGATGAGCTGCCAGGGATTATTCAGCAGTTTAAATGATGATAAGGCATATTTTAAACACGTTTTTACTGTTTCATAGCTTCTATTCAGAAAATAAATGCTGCATTTTTTTATTATATATAGCATCTGTTTGTGATTGTTCAATAAATTTTTATTGTTTGGCTTAATATTCTGATTATTTAATTTACTGTGATAAACATTTTGATTGACGATATAATCAATGTTGATTAGGGGTGGGCGATATGATTTTAGACTATTGGTATTGTGATAAGAAGAAATTATAATTAGGCTTGTCATGTGAAATTAATGCAGCTTGTGAAACAGGTTATAAAATAATTGTACTGGTAGGTTTGGAAGAGTTTTGAAAAGTGATCATTTTTGCATCAAATACATGCACTGTGATCATAAATAACATAAATAACAAGTAAATGATCTTTAACAACTCAAAAAAGGTAAACTTTTGCTAAAGTTCAATTTGTGCTGTTAATTTCTGCCTTTTCTCTTTAATACTGTTCTGGTGGTGTCTTGATTAAGTAGGGCCTCATTTTGTTCTGACATATTCTTTTGAGAAATTTGTGGGGCCCTGTTTGACCATTAATGATCATTTCTGTATTTTCTAGATTATTTGGAAACCAACTAGGCGATATTGGAGTTCAAACCCTGCTTAGTGGAGTGGCTGATCTTCAAGATAGGACATTTTCAGTGCCGGTGTATCAAGGACAGCTCTACTTTTCTGCCCCTAGCTTCCATCTCATAGAGCTGGACTTGGGTGGGAATGGGATAGGAAGCGAAGGACTGAGAGTGTTGGGAACCTACATAAGGTATCACTCACAGCTGCAATATTTGGGCCTGGCCCAAACACCTTGCGCTGACATTGAGGCCTGGAATGTCTTGTTTGAAAGCCTGAAAGTGAACACTAAAGTAGCCCACATCATTCTAGATGAGAACCATCTGGGAGACCAAGGAGTCAAGCTTTTCGCTGAGGTTCTGAAAGTTAACGATGGCTTAAGGAAAGTAGACTTGGACAGCAATGGCTTCGGTGAGGCTGGAGGAAACGCTATCCTTGAAGCACTTCTTGGCAGGAAGCAGGGACCTCTGGAGCACTTAAGTCTGGAAGAGAATTATGTCAGCACAGCGCTGATGAGCAAAATACAGCAGGTGGCGGCCCCTTCGTAGAAAAATGGCTGAAACTGTGGACATTATCCTGTATAGGAACTTGACCCCCAGCACTGTCTAAACAAGAAAGCAAAGAACACTGAGAGCTCTTCACTGGGATGCCCTCTAGTAATTCTAACTAAATCGTTTTATTCAGAGTTCCATCTGCATGGGAGCATAAATCTGGCCAGCTGAAGAAAAGGTTCAGCCTCAGTTCTTGACTCAGTTCTTGGCTTTTCACCTACCAGCCAGTTGGTTGGCCCTCTCAGCTGCATGCCTCTATTAACATGTCTTTGAAGTCAATGACCAGCCTGAACATCTTACAATAGTTGTTACATTTATTCAAGGCCACAAAACATAAGAATTTAAGACTCAATTTACAGCAGTTTCTTGGATACGGAGAGATGTTCCAGCCCGCCATAATACTGGCCCACCTGTTCTTGACCATATTTTCACAGCTGAGGTACAGACTGATATTTATACTGTTATCTGGTCAGAAATGGTCAAAAGTGACCTTGTAATGATTCTAATGTCACTAAGGCACAGTTTGAAAGCAGATATGACCTAATGTATAATTTAATTACATATTATTCCAGAAACATTGTAAGTATTACTGAAGACTGCACTTTAAAGATGAGTAAATTTATGTGTTTATAACAAAGAACATGTCACATTAACTGAAAATCATATATATGTATTTTCTGTATACCTTATGTTTATGCTGTTTTACAGTTAGTAGTTGAATTACTAGTCAGTCAAAGTTAAGGAGGAAAACTTCAAGAAGAAAGGCATTTTGTCTAGATTGCAGGGGGGGAATCCATCCAGCCAATTAGATCACAAGAAGGAATTTCGAAACTGGTTTAACTACAGCATGGAAAATTCAACATGCCTATTTAAAGCACATAATAAAAAAGACTTTGATCTGATTTTCAACTGCCTAGTGGCTTTTTGCTGACTGCAGAAAATCCATCCTGACCAAATTAGAAATGCTGAAGAATCTTGAACCGCCTGTCTGGACAACAACTAACTGGATGGGGGCTTTTAGCACAGTTGGCTCAAACACATGTGAAAATATCAAGTATAAACTAAACACACTTTTGAGTAATCATTTATGATAACACACTATATGGACAAAAGTGTTGGGACACCTGACCATTACACCAATGGGAGCTTTAATGACATTGCATTCAAATACAGATTTACAAAGAAGTTGGTCCCTCCCTTTTCCACTATAACAGCTTCCATGCTTCTTGGACGGCTCTCCACATAATTTCTGTGGGAATTTGTACCCATTTATTCTGTAGAGCATTTGTTCTGTTGGGCCAGGTAAGTTCTTCCACTCTGAACACATCCAGCCATGTCTTTATGGAGCTTGTCTTCTGCACTGGGACACAGTCATGCTGGATTAGAAAAGGTTCTTCCCCAAATTGAGTCCACAAAGTTGGAAGCATGACATTGTTCTAAATATTTAAATTGTCCTTCACTGGAAGTAGTGGCCATCTAGTATATAGTGTACCTCCAATAAGACTCGCTTTACTATTTCAGAAGTGAGCAGACAGTCCCAGTTGAAATGATGAGAGGTACATTTTCAAACCATAGATGACATAAACCTGAGAGAAACTCTGCTTTCTATAAAATCCAGTTTTTTGGAGGTCAGCCCTGGAGATGGAGGCTGTGTGTATACGTACTACAATGCTTTCATTCATGGCAAATTTGTTCTCCAGCATCAATGTTACAGCAAGGCATGCCGTCATTCCATCACCAGTGACTTTTGGGAGAAAAGAAAAAAATGCTGATCAAAGCTTTTCACAAAAATCATTTCTGCTGCAAGCTGTAATTGAGCCTGGCTAAATCTCCCCTGCATACCCCCTTCAGTCTGCCGGGTTGATCTTTTCCCCCTTTATTCCCTGATAAAGATCACTACAAGACACTGAGGGCCGAGAGATGACGGATGATAATGAACTACAGTGTTTTTCAAGTATTCTAACATTGGTTGGATTTGTGGGAAGTCCTATGTGTCTTCAAAATGTCATCATACCTGACACTAGATTTGTGTTGTGAAAAAGTCTGTGCAGGTGGAGTTACTGTACTGGCAGGACTGGCAAAGTTCCATCCAGTCTCCAAAAAGGTCATCATTGCTTGAGACAACACACATTTCTCAAATTCCCTATAAATATCAGTGCTGTATGTTTACAAAATGTGTTAAAAACTTAGTTTTATGGATAGTATATTATTATATGCATTATTAGCTCATATTCAAGTGCTTGGCACTGTCACAGAAACCTGTTCACTCTGGTCAGTTAAAAGAAAGGAAAAGAGGCCTGATGATAAATGCAGAGATCAGAATTCCTAAAAAATATATTTTCCCCCCACATATTAAATTTGAAAATCAAATACATTATTCTTACTTCTACTGCTGCAGAGGGATATTTTCACCTTTAAAGGATACATATCAAACAAACCACACAACAGAAGACATGAGAAAATGACCATTGTTAATATTCTGTACTTGTATTTGGACTTTTGTATCTCTCTTTCTAACTGAATGTCTTCTGTTGTCATTAGAATTGTATTTTGCATACAAAAAATGCAACAGTTTGCATTAAGCCACTGATAAGATTTCATGCCATGAAAGGCCCTGTAGTCCTCTAAGGTATTCTTGGACGCAGATCAGTGATTCCTTATGTCTTCAAACAAATGAGATTTCAGTCTTTCCTGAATAGAAGACTGTTGCAAGACCCTTTCAACTTCTCTGCCAGGAGCCACCTGATCACAGACCTGGCATCTTCAAGGTGTTCCCAGATATGCTTGAGAAAATGGTATGTTGCTCAAAAAACAAGCTTTGAGTTTCAAATCAGGAATTTTGGGTAAAAATATAAATCCACAGAGAAAAAAGCTAGAAAGTGTTCATGTGTAGCTCAGTGAAAATTCTCTTTTACAATTTTTCTCCCAAATACCACAAATGTAGCCATCAGACTAGACGCTGGAGCTTTCAGACTAATGTAGCTTAGCTATAAAGGAAGCTAATGCCAAGTAGCTTGGTTCAAACACTTTAAAATGTTCTGTCTTCTTAAAGTGGATTAACATAATTTGGTTTAAAATATCTGCATTAGAAAACATTACTTAGAATGCCTCACTAAATCCAGACTGTTCAGTGAGAGGAACCAGACGTCTGCCTCAAATGCTTCCAAGCAATCTCACATTACATAATATGGTAAAGAATGTGCTGTCTGCTGTGAGACATTGTTTTATAATAGTTTTATGATAAGGTTTCAGCCCAAAATACATGTTTAGAATCCATTCAGGGAAATTTACAGGGTGCTAGAACTGAAATAAAACATATTTTCTTGGATTTGCCACTATGTTTTGGTGTTTACCATTTTCAGCAATATGTATAAAACTCAGAAAACCTGGGTGACTTCATGGATCATTTTCGATAACAAGACATATATCCTATTTTCATATTCTACAAATTAACCCCCTTGTTCCTCTAACCATTATCACCACCACTATATAGAGGTCTGAGTATGAGTTCCTCTGCAATCAACGTCAAAGTTCAAGACACCCCGAATATCTTTATAACACATCAACCATGGAACTAGATGCATTCCCACAAGAAAATGCAAAGTGTGGTTGCATGGCTACATTAAAACCAGTGTCTGGAGACACCCAAATATTGTTTTATGGACTAAAGAAGTTTGCTTAAAAAGTCACACTATGAATTCAAACAATCTTCTGATTCAGTGCGCATCATTTTACTGCTGAATCAACAAGAGTGTTTATTTGCTGTCTCTTGCCAAACCCTTTATGGTTAAGGAATCAATAGCTGCATTCAAGCTGAAATCACTGCTACTGCTACTACTACTACTAATATAATAAAATAAAAACTATAAAATAAAAAAATGAGAAGTAATAAAACTTAGAAGAACAATTATAAAAGAAGAACAACTATTCAGATATTGCAAAAAGTGAGCGGTATTGCGTTTAAAGTAATCTCAAATCTAGTTCCTTGGGGCGAAAATGTGCAATTTTATTTCACATCGTCAAAAAACTGTAACACCAGCAATCTTAAGCCTGAAATCTGTCCATACGTTTGTCCATTTTTTTAAATAATAGTTTGTCGGGCAGTTACAGAAACCACACTATCAAGGCCTGTTGAGAACACTGTACCAGTTCACAAGTAGGTAAACATGTGATAATCTGGTCAAACTGTTTGTATAATGCTTTTAAATGATTATAAGCTTTCACTGCTTGGATATCAATATTTAAGCTTCAGTGCTAAACCAAAAAACTTTCGTTTTTCATTTTTATGACTGAAAAAACTCTAAAATTGACTTTTTGCTGAATTTCCACTGTTTTCACAGTCAGGGCAAGGCCTCCAAATCAGATAGTACAAAAGCTTATTGTGCCCAAAAACACGAACTTCTTTAAACGACAGGTCAGTCACCGTCTCCTAACAGCGGAGTGTGATCGTGGAAAGTGGATGCGCCCAGTTTGTCAATGGGCAGTTGTCTGGGCAAGGCGTGTGAAGAGTTTGGTATAACAAATTCCAGCGAGACAGCCGCATGTAGCAGACAGCAAAAGTGTCCTGGTAGTATGAGGCGGGGTGCATTCGGAGGGTGTGTTTGTGTAGTTTGGTGGAGCAGTTGTGTTTGCAGAGAACACAACTAGTGGTCTAGTGTCAGGACAGCAGGGCTTGTGTTTGCCCCCTTTGAGCTCACCCCCGAGCTTTTAGCCTAGGTAAAAGCTAATTTGTTTTTGTCTGGTCAGTATGAATTAGGTGCTGTCAGAGAGGCTGCTCTGAATGAGGCTACAGTTCTCAGGCTCACTTCTAAATATTTACCTTACGAGCGTGATAAATAGTGCGTCTGCCAGCTGCGGGATCCACGTTTAATCAGCGTGGACGGCTTAGAATGCCCGAGTGAGAATTCTTTCAAAAACTCACTTTGGAACACTTTTCCATATTAATGCATATATATGGCAGAGTGGGGTGTGTCCTAATACACTCTACTTTATGTTAGATTATTATTTGAAATTCATTGAATAAAATTGAGATGTTTTCCTACAAGCAGCTAACACATTTCTAAATTAAAAGGTTGAATCTTACTTCAAGAAGCTACAATTTGGGAACAATTCTGCCAAAAGTTGAAATATTACATCTTATATCTTTAAAAATGCTTAAATCCATTAGAGGCTGCCTTTAAAAAAACACATGTTGATACAGATTAAGTTGATGTACATGTAAATAATGAT
>JBBMFX010000037.1:6789442-6801957 GCA_037832545.1 Rhabdalestes septentrionalis | reverse complement strand
ACACACACACACACACACACACACACACACACACACACACACACACACACACAAACACACACACACACACACATACATGTGTATATGTGTATATGTAAGCATATCCTATATGTATACAGAGTGTATATATAGTCTCTGTGTGTGATTAAATATGGAAATAAAATGTTTTGATATGATTTTAATAACAATGACAAAAACTGTTTAAATAATATTGTAAACACTTTTAGACATTTTCTAGTTCACTTTACCCTTATATACATGAGCACACTTACACTTGAATGCAGGTTCACTTGCAGACTGTTAGTTATTGCCTAACAAACGACTGATTTAGAAGGTATATTCTCAAGGTTATCAATTCTGAAGCGTAAAATCGTCGTCTGAGGACGACGCCGTTCTTTGGGCTCGAGACGTTATTTCATCGTGAAGTCTGAGGAGAAGCTGTTCTAGAGGGAGTTGGGCAGTAAATGAGGAAAAGCTGAAGCCTGGTTGAGTTCAGTTGAGTGGAGAGGCACTCTATGAGAGGAATGGCCTCTTGTCACAGCCCAGCCGTGTCTCTTTCTCTCAGAGTCAGTTGAGGGCGACAGAGGGAGGTGTGTGCTCCACCGTGTCCTGAAATTTCCTCCACATTCCTCCTCCGCTCAAGTTCTCTCTCAGTCAGAAGCTAGGCTCTCGCAGGGACGCTCGTCTTGTCATGGCTGTACCGAACTGGACTTAACTTTTTTCCCAGACTCTGTTGGCTCTGCTCTCCTCTCAGATGGAGTTGTTGCTGTCTCGGTTCGTTGTTGCTCATCTCTTGCAGGAACGAGGGTTTGGAGAGGTGAACTTCTCCTAGTAGCCGTGCTACACTTCACCTTTGTTTTTGCTTTTTTTGCATCGACACCTTCACCACGCTTTCTTCGACTCTTTTTCTTTGTATATGTTTTTGGAATGGAAATAGTCCCTGTAAGGCTGTCATGTCTTGACAAAACCTCTCAAGAGAGAATGAAGTAGCAGCGATGGAGACGGACAATGCCCCGTACTCCAAACTCAAACCAGCTGGAGTCGGGGGGTAAGTAATGAAAACTAATTTTTTTCTAATTTCTTCTGAGTTTCGTGTACTATACAGTGTAGTTTTATCTCCCTGCTTTCAGATAAGCCACTTGCCAAACATGTTTAGGTGCAAGTGGAGGAAAGCAGAGAAGTTTTCTGCACTGACTGACTCAAGTTGTGCAAAAGTTTGTACTGAGTGAATGAATGGGATGTAGTTTATTCCAGTTGAACCAAACTCCACAGAGGCGCTCCTGCTCTCTGTCAGAACCTATAAAGGCTGGAGATAAACTCGTCTTTTGGATAGTTTCCGAATTAGAAAACTTTATTGATCCAAGAGGAACGTGCTTATGTTACAAGTACACAGAGACACAAAGAGAACTACTATATAAAACCTAAAGTCTAAATAAATCCAATTAAATCCTCAGTATGAAATACACTATGCTATATACATACATGCTGGGTATAAATACTACAAACAAGTAACTTACAGTTAAGTGAATTACTAGAAATACAAACAGTGGTTAGGTTAATAGGGATCAGTGGAGTAAAAGTAACAATGACATAAGTGAAATTCGCATGGTAAGGCTATTGCACATAATAAGGTTCTACACAGAATGAATGGTGTGCAATTTGAGATAATTGAATGCATGGATATTTGACATTAAATACTTTTTACTTATCTCATTATGACTTGTACAACTGATGTCTATCACGGGCAGTAACATACACCTAACCATCATTTGTATCATTAGTAATTACGGTAACTTAACTGTAAGCTACTTACCCATATTATGAATACCCAGCATTTGTGTACACAAGTATATTTCATATTAAGTTTTTGACATTTTTATTTAGACTTTATATTTGTATTGTTCTTGTCTCTGTTTGTCTCTTTATAGTCATATAAATGAATTTTCTGATTCTGATTTTTCAAAAGATACATTACTTGTGTGTATGAAACTGATCATATCCCTTGAAATAGACCCATCTTAATGGGAATTATGGCAGATTTGGAATGGAAATGCTTGAAAGTAACGCATATAGTCAGCAGTTTTCATAGTAAAAATTAAATTTTGGTCATTTGTCACAAATAGAGTGTGCAGTTGAGTGAAACATTTGTAAAAGTAGGTATTGACTTATTGCCCTCTCCCTGTTAGGGTGTAAATGAAATTGCCCATAACTGTCCGGCTTTGAGTTGCAAGTGGTTGAGACGAAACAGCTTTGAAATGATTGTGTGCTGAACAGCTCATGCTCTCCATTTGGCTACCTGACAGGGTGAAGGGAATGAGGTTGAATGAAGTGAGTTTTTGATGCGCAGCATGTACGAGGATACGCAACCTTAATGCTTCACTGCCTTCCAACAGATAACCAAATGGGAAAGTACAGCGTTAGAGCAAGGCTTTTCAAGCTCTTTTTTATTCCATTGGATATATAGTAGAGTTATGGACACCCAGTTCAAGTGATCTGATGCTTTACTGCCAGTCAGTAAAGCAAAAGGCACAAGTTGCCCCCTGGTCAGTTACGAGGTCACTGGCGTTTGATGTGCATGTCCTAAAGTTGCCTCCTCTTAGCTTTGTCACAGTGAGGCTAGGAAGCGCTGACCTTCTGCAGTGAGGACTGTGAGGTTCTGGATTCCGGGCAGCTGAAAAATATCTGGCTGCCCTGTGAGCAGCAACAGCTGTGAGGGCTTTAGAGGAAGAGCTGCTCCTTCTGCTGCTGCTGAAGCTGCCGCCGCTTCTGCTTCTAGTACCATATGCTCCAAGCCCTGAAGACAGGTGGATCAGTATTCTTGGAGAGTACTCCTGGAGAGTGACTGGGTTTGTAATTCTGGATGGATGAGTCCCTTTTTAGTGCAGGCTGGAACAGTGCGTGCTCAGGACACTCAGGAAAGTTCGGTGGCTGAGTCGGTCCCTCGGCTTGACCTCTGAGTTTTTCCATGGGTTTTATAAGACTTTTTTTTAAAGCCGTTGTTTCCAGAGCCACTTGCTGTTAGCATCCTATTATCCTGCTGTGCGCTGCAGTAAGTGTCCACTAGAGATGCCAAGTTTTGTTGTTACTGTGATATTAGCTTTTGCAGTGCTGATAATGGGTTAGAGGGGTTATGCAAATAAGCCCTCTAAGCAATTACAATAAGTGTCTGGTGTGTTTTGGCCAGAGTGTTCCAGTGGATGAATCAAGGTACTTAAATCCTCAAACAAAAGTCAATTATTTCATGTCTTTTTTTAATTCAGTGGTGCATTTGAATAAACTACAAGACATATACAAGACACATGCCGATTTTTGTACAACCCAATGTCTGCTGAGATATTCTAAAGAAGCTTGGATAGAGGGAAGTGTAGATATACCTACAACATCTTACTTTCCTTTTCATAGTAGTGACCTTACCCTTCTCTTCCTCTCGGTGGCCCTAAAGATCTCCGCTCAGTGTCATTTATATTGAATGGTGTTTCTGTATGAGAAATCTATTAGCGTGATTTCACAAATTGGGCTTTAAAAGATAACATGTTCTTAACTGTAATATGCCATCTAATTAATTTTTGGACTTCATTTGTGCACCAATGGTAGATGAAAATGTTTATAAATCATTGAGATCAGGTTTCACCAACCTTGTCCTCAAACTTCAGCTATTATCAACTTCAGGTAGGTGAGAAACCTTCCATAGTAAAACGTTCACTTTTCACTCTTCAAAATATCATAGTATGGAAGGAACGTTCATGTTCATCACCCCCGTGTATGAATAGTCTACAGCGGTGTACTGCTGATTTCCCAGGCATTCCCTATACACTCATTATGGAAGTTGTATAGGCCCCCAAATTTACACAACACCCCCATTGATTGAACTAACAAACTCCCCCTCAACAAAACAAAAAAGCACCACAATTCCCCCATACCTCCCGCTTGACAAATAAACACCACCCACCACACTACTTAGGGTCCCAGGGTCAGCAGGTCCAGCTCACCTCCCAGAAAATGCAACATAAGCAGAAACTGGCTTCTCGGTTGACTTGAAACCTGTTATTAAACATGAATGAATGTGGCAAAACCATATGAAAGATGGTTTGGAAGTTTCTGAATAGTTTTCCTGAAGCCAGACATGATTGCTAGCTTAACTGTAGTCTGTATTTAACCCTACATGCAGTGTATTTGTTCTGTGATGTATCTGAGTGATGTTGTGTACTGTATGTGGATCACAGCAGTTCATGGACAGACTCTTCAAATTAAAGCACCTAAGTGGTTCTTGACATGAATGTATTGTCATTGGAAAAACCTTAAATTAACCTGGAAGTTCCTTTCATCTATAAAATGGACTTTACACACAGTCTCATTAAAATAGTTCTTAAAAGAACCAGAAAATTTTTTTTTTCTGATTTAAAAGTAGTTTAGTTTTGATTCTATTCCATTTCAGAGCGAGATCTTTTTCCTGAGGTTTGTGATACTCGTTGAAATCAAAGAATCTTCTCTGATTTAAAGTGAGCATTTTAAAGTTACATCTTCAAGAGAAGAGGAAGGAATGTCTGTTGTTTGTGGGTTAACCAAAGCAGCTGGAATGTTAATTTACTGTTGAAAGTGTCAGAGTTTATCCAGAATCATTCCTGGTCTGTGAATAACTGACTTATTTGTTTTTACAGGAGAACTTTACTTCTCTGCACGGTCCTCTACTGTACTTACTATCTGGGACTGGCACAAGTGCAGTTTGAAGGTGAGAGATTTAGTCCCTGTTGATTTTAGATCGCTGTCTATGTCTGGATACTGTTTAGATATTTCTGTCTTATGTAATGCTTATCTAAATTGCCTCTTAAAAAGGTTTGAGGATTTAGACTCATTCATTTTATCGGAGTTCCGAGCATCAGGCTGTAGATACAAGTTTGCAAATGCTGAGTGTAAGTTAGATCGTTCTATATAAATGTAACCTCGTGAACTCTTATTATTCACTTACTAATATTAAGGCTTGTAACTCTGAAGCTTCTCCAAATCATTCGCTACCTTTCATGGAACCGTATGAACCTTTTTTAGTTATGTGGGGTTTAAGGGGTTACAGCATCAGGTGCCCAATGAAAACATGATCAGCCTTCCTTATTCGTCTCAAAATTTGGCCAACTTTCTTAATAACAAAGTTAAAATGACACTTGATGGACAGCGATGAGATCATTTAAATAAGCCTACCTCTAATATTACAAGTTTATTGAACTTTTCCATGAATTGGAGGTCAGAGAGGCAGCCAGCGCTACTGTTTTTTTTCCTCTGTGGACTAGTGTAGGCCGTATTTTCCAGAGCTAACAGTTGTTTGATTTATGTGGAAGCCTTAGATCACCAAGACAGGTCTGCTCTGAGTCTATTTGCTTAGCTCTGGAGCTTAAAAAGCCTTCGCTTCAGCGCCGATACGCCATCCATCCATCGCTGGCTCATCTGAAGCTTGGCTCGTGCTTCATTTCAGATGGCAAGAGGGAGAGCCGCTATTGATATTTCTGTATTTTGTGATAACAATGGGTGAGTCTATTTGGACTGTGTCTGTGGTTAGTTTGGAGTAGGGAAGTACACAGTGTGAAATGCCCAGTGGAAATCAGGGGAGGTCCACCCCATCAACATTTCAGCAAGGAGGGGATGGATGACTGGGGACGGACAAAACAAACTTAAAAATGGCCAAGTTCAGTATTTGCCACTGGATGAATGAAAAAAAAAGATCTCTATCTTTATCGCTCATTAGAAACATTTTGCGTCGCTCATATATTCAAACATTTTTCCATACATCCCCATGAATTTTAATGAAAGGGGTCTCAAGTGTTCATCAGGTGCATCTCAGAGCCCTCAAGACTCCCCCATATTTATTGCCTGATTGCACAATATATAATTTGTCTATCACAAAACTGCCCATAACCATCCTTTTATTGTGATCTGCACAAAACAAATGATTCCTTTCAATAATATCACCATTCTTTATCATGTGCTATGGGCAAGTCACCAAGTCTGAGATGTTCCTTGATAATTATTCTGTGTTTTGACTCATCAAGGCATTTGGGTGGTCCAACAAAATGATGCAGGTCAGTCTCTATCAAGAAGGTTCTTCACTGTCTTTTAACCTGTTGTAAGGATAATTTAAATTGCAGTAGAATAGCAGTATAATATTCTGTCCATATCGTGCAGCCCTGGTTTGGGATTTATCAGAATATGGATTCAGACATTAAAATTCTTCCTCAGATTTAAAGAGACACCCTCAGTGCTTGTCTATGAATGGATTTAAAATCAGCATGTGGCACGCAAGAGGAGGATATCAATGAATGTTTTTTTGTTTTTTTTACAAACACTGAAGCTCCTGGTAATGCCCGAGGTGAATGGTAAAACATGTTGAATCAGGGGTTTATCTCTGCAAAACGAAGCTCTTTCTAGAGAATGTTTAGTGGTACATTAGAGAACATTATTTAAGTACAAATTGAAACGCTGTATGCATTTAGAGTTATTCTAAATGTACTGTAACACACTTACACTACTGACTGATTTAGGACAGTGGCCACTAATCTTCAAGAATACAGCTCATGTGTGCCATGGACCTCTGATGAGTAATTTGGAACTAAACAGCAGTTATTGGTAACAGTCAGGTTGTCCAAGTTGTGCTTTCAGAGTTTCATTCCGTTTATGGATTCAAACTATTTTACAAGTGACTTGAATCCAGGTTTCATCCCACATTGTATAATTTACTGGCCAGGAGCGTTGATTCCGCAGAAGTGGCTTCATGAATCCGTGTGATAATATTAACTCTAGAATAAAGGAAGGACAGTGGCACAAAGGGCTGGTGTTTTTGTTCCAACAAAGCAAGAGGACACCCATGCAATAAACAGATGCATTAGGTTTCTGGTATTAACAGCAATATAGTGGTAATAAGTCGTCTGCCAGAATTCTACTACAGCCTTGAGTATTATACGAGCAAATATACTACATGTTTAGATTGATCATGATTGATTATCCCTACTTAGACATTTGATTGATGTCTCTTGTTTATTTTAGCTGAGTATTTCAGGCTAACTAATGGACTTAAAGCCACCCACCAAGGTTCTGTCATCTCCACATCTGGTCTTTGAACACTGTAACCCATGTGCAGTCATATCATCCATTAGAGCGAGCGTTTTGTGTTGAACATCCCTTAATCTTCTCCATCTCAATGTTCGCTTTGCGGTCTTCGCTACTACAAGACGTTTTCTTGTCAGCTGCATATTGCTGCCTCAGATGGTCACATGACTGACCACATGAAAAGAAAGACACTTCCAAGCTCACAGAGCTCTGAGAGCCACGCTTTGTCATCATGATGTAATGTTCCATGCCAGCTTGTGAAGAGATCAGATTGTCTATCAGATATCTCTTGACACTCTATTGGAAAGTCGAGCTCATTGCCCCCTTAATGCAATTTGGTATATAAAAGATTTCTCTGTAATCTGTTGTGTTTTAAGCCGTGCCTGAGCTTATGAAAGATGCTTTTGTTCTGCTTGGACATCATACTTGATGGTTTTTCCATGTGTGCATACAGTCCCACTACAGACCAGTATTTCTCCAGATTACACCGCCCCAACCCCAAAGCCATGCCAGACCTATGATAAGACCATCTTTGTAAGTCAGAGCCAGGGAGTTTCTGGAATTTTTCTTTCGTTGGTGGTTTGGTTGAATATACACTTTGCAGTTCATGGCATTTCACCTTCAACTTGTGCTGTTTCCAAGAACAAAGAGTATTCAGCTTTGAAAAGAGAAAAAAAAATGTATTCATCAGTCACTGAAGATTTACATGGTTTCTATCTGTTTTGGGTTCAACTTCTGGGATTTGGAACAGCTAAGCTGTTCAGATGCAGTATTGTCTTCTTTCAAGCACATCTACAGTCTAGTCTCTATGGAATGGAACATCAACGTCTGCACCTGGACCTGCAGCCCAGATGCTTTGCTTTCATAGAGTTTCCCAACATTATGCGTCGTCCATGACTCATTCAGACGGTACTGTTGGAGTAATGTTCTGAATGTAGCATGACTGGCGGCTTCCCACTCCTGTGTTCCATCACTAAGTATAATTCCAGGGTCGTGAGTTTTAGTTTCACAATCACACCTGATTTATGTGGTATCTGGATCATTTAATTTCCTAAATGGACATCAGGTGTTCTTTTCTAGCAGATAACAATTTGTCACCCATCTAGACAGTGACTCCATTATAGATTATAGATAGTAGCTGTGCTTCTTTTGCTCTTGTAGCTTTCAATGCAGCATGTCTCCCTTTCTTCTTTCTTCCTAGTTTTGTTTCTTTCAGTCTTTCTTTCTTTTTTCTTTCTTGTTTCACCCCTGTGCTGATAAAAGTGACTTTTCTGTCACTTAACGTGTTCTTCTGTGTTCTGTTGCATTTATGATGGAATGTAATATGTGTGATTTAACAAAGCTGAAAATCCTGAGATTATTTTGCTTAGTTTGTGATGTGATTTAAAGAAGATACATTCCTTTTTTCCTGGTAAGATGTTCATTGTTCCTTGAAAGTAAAAGCTCACTAGCAATTTTAGGTAACACAAAGAATGTGAAAAAGCATTGCTTTTATGTGAGACAGTCACTTTTGTTTTATATACTTAAGAAGCAATGGGGTAGAACATCACAAATGCATCGAATTGTGGCATATTAACAATAGAATTTGGAAGCAGTATTTGGAAAAAGGGTTCAGGTTCTGTCTCCAGAGTGGTCTAGTGCTCTGTGTTTTTCACATTTGTAAAATGGAACACAGTTGCACACTCATCAGTAGCACACAAGTACACAGAACTGCTGTCGAATGAAAGTCTCCCTCTCTCTCTCTCTTTTTCTCTCTCTCTCTCTCTCTCTCTCTCTCTCTCTCTCTTTCTCTCGCTTTCACTCTCACTCTCTCTCTTTCCCTTTTCTCTCTCTCGCTGTCTCACTCTCTCGCTGTCTCTCTCTCTCTTTCTTGCTCCTTTTTTTCTTTTGTCCTTTTTTGCTTCTTCTTTCCAAAACTTTGTTGCTTGTCACTAATTTATGAATGGCCTTCCTCTCCCAGGGTGGGAAGCTGTGGTAGGCCTATTCTGAAGCTGTCCCAGTTCTTTTTCTTGCATACTCAGCAAAGCTCTATTCTTTTCCATGAACATGATTACTGTCTCCCCTGTGGAGCTGTCTCTAAAAGTTCTAAAAAAAAAAAGCCACATATATCTGTTACATAATCTTCTAACCATCATCTCTCTGTTAAGGTTGGACAGTGATGTATGGTCTAAAGCCCATGGAGCAAGAATTGGCCTGCCCGTATTTTGCCATGTGCTTTTAATTTAGTCTCACAGAGGGTAATCTGCAGCTGCCAACCTTTAGTTAGATTGTGTTTAACCATGAGAGTTGCGGGTAAGCATTGATTTGATTTGGCATATATACATATTTATTTCTTATTTCGAGTTGGTAACTTGCTACTAGACTCCAGAAGTGCCAAACCTAAAATGGATGATGCTGCGTTTTCCCCTTTGCTGGTTGTGCAGATGATTTTTAGTTCATTTGCATGATGGAGTGGTAGAACGAATGTATCATTGCACATAGCATTGTGCTGCCTCTAAAACTGCTGTGATTGAAACTCATGACAAATAGTGTCTCATGTTAAATTGTATTTTTAAGTTGCTGAGATGCTGAACTTGTGGGATTCTTCTTGGCATGTTGTATCACAACCTTCTAAAACTGATGCAGGGACTGTGCAAAGGACTAGAGTTGATATATTTCACACACTTATGTTCTCCCAAATAGTCTCGTTCACAAGACATAGCTGTCCTTGTGAGTGTTTAAATCTCATTAAAATGTCTTTAGTTTTAAAGTGATGTGCTTTTTGATGATTTGTTGCATTGTTCATGAGCTTTGCTCATGTGAATGAAGGTTCTTGAAGATGTCCTAGAAGAACCATTTTTGTTACCCTGAAGAACTTTTCAGTTTGCAGTTCTTTGAAGAAACATTGTTATGATTGTTGTGATGTGTAAAAGACTTTTTAAAACTGTAATTAACCTTGTCATTGAGGCGGCCGTTTGCATGGTTGCCCCTGTGATCAGAAAGTTGTGGGTTTGAATCCCAAGACTGCCAGTGGGACCACAGGGGTAACCTTGAGTAAGGTGTCACTCAGATGAATGGGTTCACACTGTGTGTTGTGCTGTGGTGTTCATGTGTGAAGTCCTATAAAGGACTACGTTACTAACTTTATTTTAATGCGATTTTTCTATAACATTTAAATGTTTATCCTGTGACCACATTTGCAGTCTTTGTTTCCCAGTCTCCCAGTGGATGGGCCCATGGATGTGGGGGATGTTAAGCTAAATAAATCCTTCTGCTCTTTGATTTAATGTCTGTCCCCTTCTGCCTTTTTCAGATGTGGACATCCTCCAGAAGCTTGGCCTGGTTGGAAAGAAACCTTCTACGGGGGCACGGTTTACTCCACAGGGCATCATCCCCTTCAAGTCAGGGGTCATCCTCACCCAACGGGCGCGAATTGAGGTGCCCGTGAGCTCTGTGGTGCCAGGGCCACTGGGCACAGAATTCGCCCTCATCCTCAGCGTGTGCTCGCATCGCATCAACAATGCCTTCCTTTTCTCCATTGTGACAAAGAGGAAGAGACTGCAGCTAGGGGTGCAGTTCATCCCTGGGAAAATTGTAGTCTATGTGGGCCAAAAGAACTCTGTATATTTTGATTACGACGTCCACAATGGCCAGTGGCACAACCTGGCTTTCGACGTCCAACCTCAAAGAGTTACTTTATATACTTCTTGTGGGAAGACAAGTGTACATGCAAATTTGCATTTTAAAAATGAGGAAAGTCTGGATCCAGAAGGCTCCTTTCTTCTGGGCAAAATGAGCCAAAATTCAGTGCAGTTTGAAGGAGCCATCTGCCAGTTTGACATTCATCCCTCTGCCAAGGCAGCTCACAACTATTGTAAGTACATAAAAAAACAGTGCAGGGAAGCTGACACCTACCGACCAAACCTTCAGCCCCTTTTACCGCTGTTACCCCATGATCCTAATATCTCCGTCACCCTCAAGACTCCCACTGCCGTTACCGCGTTAGTCCACAAAGGCTTTACACCTAGTTTATCACTAACACGAGGTAAGACGAGGGTTAACTTTGAGAGCTACGCTGGTCTTAATTCTTCTGTCCTAACGACATCACGGCCTGGTTCCTTGTCCCTGGCTGTACGAGGAACAGTGCCTCCAAGGACAGCCAAACCAGCTCTGCAAATTCCAGTACAAGCCAAAACACCAACCGTTACTGTCCCACTTAGGGCCAGTTGAACCCCAACCAGCCCTAAACCTACTCATCCAAGCAGCCTTAAGAAGAGCACAATTGGGGTAACTACCAAACCCCATAAATCCAAAGGGAATAGCGTTACAGTTACAGCAAGGCCAACTAGAAAAAAGCCAAGTGTTCCACCCCCTACTGCAACTTTCAGACCAAGTCCTGCTCACACTTACAGCCTATTGCCCTCCTCAAAGAAGCAGCTGACCACTGTAGCTGTGAAGAGATCTGTGCCAGATGTGACCACTGTTCTGTCCTCCAAGCCCACATCTTTTGTCCCTGTCACACCTGCCGCGACTGATGGTTTCCAAACCTTCGACGTGGAACCAACTCAGTTTTCTCTCCTGGCTGGGCCACCTGGATTGAAAGGAGAACCAGGACTTCCGGTAAGATGTTATGATTGGCAGCTATGAAATTTACATTCAAAAATGGAAAAAAATATTAGACAGTTTTGCATATAATGCCAGCAGTATTCTTGAAAAGCTTCTTATAGCCCTTCTTCCTTTCCTTTGACACATTTGTGTATGGCCTGATGGCAGAATCTGATACTGGGCTTTAAACATAGTACCCATGTCATTTGAATTAAGTAGAATTTTTCCAAAATGTCATATTTAATTTGGAACATAATAGCCGTCAGTCCTATTTTGTTTTGTTTCCAATATCAGCTTCTTAATCTCATCCATGTTAAATAGTAAGCAACATTTCACAATGCGAAAATATGCTTTAAAAAAATATAGGCATATTCTTTCATCTGCGGTCACCTCCTGTTCATCTGAATGAATGGAATGGGTTTTCCGCGAGAGCAGTGCACGCTTATATGAAATTTCCTTTCTAGCGTTCTGGTTAGAAATAGTCTGGCACGTAGAAAGTCTTTGTCAGTCTTTGAATGTCTGAAAGCTGAAGGATTGGCACCCGGACGAGAGATTCTTCAGTGAGGCTGTGAGAGTTTTTGAAGAATGGGGCAGTTTTGAGGCAGGGTCAGAGGTGTAGGAAAAAGAGTCAACTTCAGGCCTTTGATTAGCAAGAAAATGAAAATAATTATTTAATTTAGAAATATCTATATCTACATCTATCTATCTATCTATCTATCTATCTATCTATCTATCTATCTATCCAACTATATGTATATATGTGTGTATGTGTGCAGGGGCATTAACCCCCCCCCCAACCCACCAATTACATCAGATTGAACAGTTATAAATGGATTAAA
>JBBMFX010000037.1:6768366-6780374 GCA_037832545.1 Rhabdalestes septentrionalis | reverse complement strand
TGTGTGTGTGTGTGTGTGTGTGTGTGTTTGTATACATCTTTCATGGGAATGAGGTTCTTTTCAGACATAAAAAAATTGCAAAATGATTTAATAGGTGCAAATGAAAAGAAAGAGACTTAAACCCTAAGAGTTTACTTTGGGCTGTAGGGCTTCTCCCTATATGCTTTTAAAATGATCAGCTGGATTTGAAACACCTGTTGTAGCATTTACTCTTGAAAATGTAGGGTCCACTGTTAAAATATTAAAATTCTCTTACATTGCAAAATGTTGAAACAGCCTTCGAAAGTATAACAAGCTATGTTCAACATGCCACAGATCATTGACAGTGGTATGAACATCATTTTTTCCTACCCTAACTGTGTCTTATGCTAGCCAGATGGCAGACTTAGCACTTATTTTTAAGAACCTGTTAAATGTGAGTTATTGGCCGTGGACATGTGTTCTCATATCCCTTGGTGTGCTCTAACACTGATATTTTCTTTCTCATACTATATTAATCACTGAGTAGAACATAACGTTGTATTTGGTAAGTCAGTTCTGTTTACTCCTTCTGGATTTAATACCATGCATCAGTCATGGTTTTTAGTTCTACAAAAAATAACTGTCTGGATAAAAAGTGTATTCAAATGGATGGAAACTCATCACTGAAGTCTCATCACTGTGCGTCTGAACATTTGGTGGTCTTGGTTCTCTGCCCACTTATGTAATCCTTTGAGAAAACTGCAGTGCTGGCTTGGTGTGTTTCTTGCTATAGAGATCTTACACTCATTTTCCCATTGTTAAAGACTTAGGTCATTGGGCAGAGGGTCAGGGAGCTCAGTGGGCCATGATGGCCACCTGATGTTGCAAAGACTTACTAATTACATATTCTTACTCTTGTTAATCTTTATTTACTCCCAACATTGACACTGGATTCTGTGGCAAGCTGTGAACCAACTGAGAAGACACAAAGTATTTGGTGTATAATTCTGTAACAGCATGTTCTTCCATATTGGAAAACTTACCACAATGTTGGAAATAGCTGTGTTAAGACATTTAATGTATCGATACAATAGAAATGTCGCTGCTTATTTCCTGAAGAACTTGGCTGTTCAAAGAATATTTTTTTAAGAACTTGGCTGTTTTTTTTACAGTAATCTCCATATAATGGAAGGCTCCACTAGGTTTTCCTAGGACCATACATCCAAAACATGATATAAAAAACAGAAGTTGAGACTTGTGTTATGGTTCTGTGCCATGACCTACGTCAGGTTTAGAAAAGAGCTATGTAAACAAGCTATGTCAAGCTATTAGTGATGCATGGATCAGGGGTTTTTATGACTCATTCCCCTCCAATTTGTTATGAAAGGCAAACCCCCCCCACAAATCTGACCTGAGCTTGCCCAACCAATGGGTTATGGGTTGACCCATACATCACAAGTTATGTCTTGTTTGTAAAAAGCTATGTGTATTTGAGGATTGAAACAATACATGCAAATAAGCCAGGTCAAGCTATGTCAGGTTTGTAGTAAGCTATGATTTTTGCATAGATTTTTCTATACTCAAGAGGCATGCATTCATTAGGTTTTAAATGCAAACTTAAGTATAACCTGAATCAGTCATACTGTGTTATATTTGGAAAAAAACTGAATTGCAATTAATCAGTTCTGTCGAGCACTAGCTTGGCAGATAGAACGCGCGCGAGCATGCTGGGCAGAGTGAGCAGCAGATGTCCTTGTCAGTTTGACTGGCACACACTCGCATAACACTGAGCACGTGCCACTGCAGGAAAAAAGGATTCATCGAAGAAGTGGATACTCTGGGCTTTGTTTCCTTTTGTCCTAATCTCTGCATTCTTTTATGGAGAGAGATATCATTTAATGCTATTCTTTTACTCCAGAGAGGAAATGTGCCACGTGGAAGGGGCTGGGGGCTTCAAGGAGTTGTTCTCATTTCTCTCTCTCTCCCTCTCTGCAAATTCTGCTACATGGAGCTTGTCAAGCAAACCTGCAGAATATCCAAACATTTCTAAGCTTAGCTCTTAGCTGTCTGTGTATAAAGGCTTACGCATTATATAGCATTTGTTCTGAGGTAAAGTCCAAGTAAACAAGCAAAGCCCGTGTTTCCAATACTGCTGTTGTTAGGAAAAAACGTGTCTGAAAATCATTAATAGGCTGCCACTTTGAAGTGAGTCCATGGGAATTGTTTTGAAACTGAACGGAAACCAGAAAATCTGTAACTAGCAAACTTCTTCATTCTCTCGGGGGCTGTTCCAGAGTCTCGCTAGTGCTTCTGGTGTTTAGAAACTTTGCCAAGCATTGTTGCCTTCTAAAGACGAGCAGAAAGTTACTTTTCTTACAACCATGTAACATGTTGCCTGAAAGAAAAACCGACACAGAGAATGTAAATGAAATTGAACGTCAGACCCCACTCTGCACTGTACAGCTTTTCAGTATCAGGTTTGTTTTGTGTTCATTTGACTGAAACTTGACTAAATCAGGCAGTGTTTAGGTGCCATTAGCCTGGAGCGTAATCCTTCTCTCTGCTTATCCTGTATCTTTTCTGATGGAGGAAATGAAAACAAAACACCAGCCTTTGGACCAAAAGAACCGCATGGTGTTTGAAAGCTGACCTCTTGTTAAATGTGACCCCTCAGTGCTCGGCTAATCCATGTGTGTAATTGGTTTAAAGCTAGATGATGCCCATAATTAATGAGGGTGCCTACGCCTGGAGTCTGTGCCGAGATTTTTGTGCCAGTTAAATGAGTCAGACTTCAGTAAAACTTTAGTGTTTTGAGCTCTATTTATTGGCTACAGAGGAAGTTTCCTGTTGGCTCTATAGCAGTGACAATTGTGTGCCAGCTTTTGAACAGCAATGTGCATTACACAACTGACAAAAAACACTGTTTCAATTGTGCCGGTCCCCAGGATTCATTTTTGTTCCAACTGCTGATATATGGACAGATTTATTGGTTGATGTGTGACGATGCTGCCTTAAAATTCACTTAAAGTTCTTCAGTAGTCATGTAGAATCTATACATAATGTAGAGGTCCTTTAACTTCAAAAACATCCTTCACATTCATAGGTTTTTTTTCTGTATCACTGCTCCAAGGAACACATTTTGAAACATTTATTTACCATTAAAATGAAAATGGTTGTTGTTTTTGACATACAGTTCTAGGCAATTTAACTAGTGTAGAACTTTCACATTCAGTAAAGCCATCTATTGAATAACCATGCACCGTTATTGCACCTTTAAGATTTAAACAGGTAGTACTGACTTGAAGCAGATCCTCAGTAACTATGGTTCACTGCCTTTATCCCCGCAGAGGGATTACTGTGAAGTTGGAGGCTTCATTGAATGTCAGCAGGTAGACATACAACACTAAATGGGTTTACTCCTCATTACAATACAGCTTCTCTTTCTCTCTTTCAGGGACCTCGAGGGCCTCCCGGCAAGCCTGGATTAGCAGGAAAAAGAGGGCCCCGGGTAAGTCTTAAAGAACTCCCACTGGTACATGTTCACTAGACCTGCTCTAAGGGGACATATTTTCAATGTTCCATCAATGTGCTCCAAGTAATTACTCCGATTAAGTAAACGGTTGTGTCAACATAGTATTTCTTCGTCCGCTCTGATGATTAGCGTTTAGCTGCCAAGGCAGATTTAAAAGGTGATGAAGTTGGCATTTCAAGACTCTCTCAGTGGTTCCTCACACTATACAAGGCAAAATCAACACTTATTCAGCTCACTTAGCAAAGGTCGGTGCCATTTCTTGGTTTTTGTAATAATTGTTTCCCTGCAAGACTGCCTCGCGCTTATGTGAGAACACTGTTAAACATAGTCATGGTTTCAAAAAGTATGAGCATTAGAAAACCAGCTGGACTTTTATTTTCTGTTTAATTTGTTCTCAAATGCTAATTTGTCCTGTGAGATTGTGGTACGTCAGAAAAGAAACATATGATATGAAGTCATTCGGGCTTTTCAGAGCTCACTATCTCACAGTTGCCGAAACTGTCTCTGTTTTCCCAAGGCCACTTTCCTTTGACTAATAGGGTCATGGAATGCCAGTTGATATTGAATGCTAGCCACTAGAAAGCAGAACTCTGGCAGCTCTAATTTTTTCTCCATTGCTGCAGGAAACATTTGTATGAGAGAATCAACAGTGACTGTGGGATGAGAGACGAGATCTCATCCTGATATCAGCATCTCTAATTCAACTTCACATAACCTCATAACAAATTTTGCTGCTGTCCATTACGTTATATAGACATCTGACCATTAGACGCAAATGAGTCACATCGGCTACTAGAAACTAAATGAAATCGCTTGGGAAAAAGGTTATATCACAATCACATTAGGGCTGTCAAAATGTTTCTAGTCAAACCATCCCTAGTAATGTGGATTGGGAAATGAAAGCACTGGTGATAATCTCTGAACACTGGAAACTATATCCACACTTCCAGGTTCATGTGAACCCTGGGTTCATATCACTACATACTGTTAACAAATACTTTCAAGTAATAAATACATTCTGATAAAGCTGTAACAAAATGCTGTGTTTTTAAATGGGGATCAATTTAGGGACAAATAGTCTATTTGGGAATTATTATTTAGAGCCACTGGCAAGATTAGTTGTTTAGTTCAAGGCAACAATAATGAAAACGCTATAAAGAAATGTTCATAAGCACTAAATAGGGTCGAGTAGAAAAGCATATTAATTTCTCAGCGGTTTCCTGTGTGTAAAGGTTGTGTGTGAGATACCTGTTGTAGCTCATGAGGCTGCCCTTTAGCAGGGCCTCTGAGGGCTACACTGTGGGAACCCAATCTGTAGACATGAAGAAAGAGGTCTTTGTGGCAGTCTTATTAAAGGCATTTACAGCCTTGCTGGTGTTCGTCTGCTCTTTAGCTGCTTAGAGAACCCCGGGCTTCAAGGGGCTTTGAGGATCCATGACCATAAGCCAGTAGGTGGTTAATGTAGGAAGGTTGCTCACTGCATTTTCTGACTTTGGTGCAAAGCTTACTGATTGAATTTAAGAACCTCAGGAGATCCCTGGCAAAATACATAGCTGATACTATTTAATAGCGGTCTGATTCCCAGGGCAATATGGGAAAAAAGTTACGTATGCAGTGGGGATGTGGTGAATGGCATATGTTATTATATAATATATGCATATTATATATATATGCTCATGCTCAAAGGAAGAACAGGATACACAACAGTTTTTACAAACACATAGATAAGGTTCCATTGTCAGGAATCATACAGGCAGGCTACATTTCTTTCAGAACACATACAGGAAATACAAACTGGACCAGGATCCAGGTGAACACCCCACTGACATAGGGGACGAAAACCAGCCACCCAGGGGACCATGAGCACTTCAATGGGCAGGGCCCCCAGTCTCCCAAGAGGCACCCATCTTGTGGTTGCTGGGCCCTCTCTCATTTGGCTCCTAGATCAGAACTCGCTTTTGGGGCCAGCCACACCCTCCTGCACCCCATAATCAACTCATCCCACAAGCGCACATTACCCACCAAGCCAGACCCATCCAAGTGCAGCGTCCAAAACACCCTCACCACATGGACGACCCTACAGAGATAAGAGAGGCCCACACACTACATAAACCGACAGTCCTGGACAGCTGAGAAGAAGGCAGCCACAAGCAGCAAAGGCAGGCAAACTTAGTCCTGAGCAGCAAGACCAGTGTGAACTAGAACTCTTGGACAAGAGAGGAGCAGACAACCCTAAAATACACACAGGAGCACAAGCCAGGCAGTAACTGAGAATCAGAACAAGAAAGGCATAAACAGTTAAATACAGCAATAACCAAGGAAAAGAATGAGTAGCGTAGTTGGGTATGTGTATCATGGATGGACATCTGCCTTGTGGTAGAGGCAGCCTAAACAAACGAAGGACCACATGAAAATGTCTTGGAACATACCAACAAGAGGAATAAGGAAGGATGTCAAAATAAATTCAGTGTTGTCAAAAATCTCATGATTCTGAGGCATTCTGACGATGTGTCACAATGTTTGTTTTTTTGTAGTTGTCATCTGTCTATATCTGGCCTCATTTTTCATGATATAAACTTTAGATTGAAGGACCTCCACCTGTCAGACTGAATTTTAGGAGATTTTCTGAGAACTTTTCATTAGATATCATATTTCCCTTTTTGGGGGAAAGAACAAGTTGTGCCACATGTTAAAAAGTCTATCAAAAAAAGGCTATTTCTAATTTTGTCAGCATTTTACTCCACCATACTAAATCCATTTACCAGAACTAATTACACTAAATTTGGGTCAGAGTTCTAGAAGCACTGACAGTATCCCCATTATGCTTAGAAAAGTGTGCTCCCTGTTTCTTTTGATGTAATGTTTGTGACCAAAACATTAAGTAATTTATCATGATAATCTTAATTATCATATTACCCAGCCCTACTCTGTATTGTTCTAAATGTTTTGATATCAATACTAATACCATAAGTAACAACCAGAAAGCATGAAAAGCAGGATTTGATGAAAAGCGGTAGGAATGATGTCTCATAGCTGGCATTCATTCATCTTTTTTTGTATACAATGAGCTTAGAGTGCAAGTTCAATACAAATCTTGGATCATATACACATACCGGCGCATGGCTGATTTAGGGTACTTTGATTAAAACCACAAAATGCTCAAATGTCTTTTCTCATGAAGAGTTCATGCCAAAGTTACAGCCAGTTTTGAAACTCATCCTGTGTGTAATTGTTTTGTAGGCTCATCACAAGAGTCACTAATGAATGAGGGATGTTGTTTTAGAGCTAAACTGTGAGCCACATTGAACATAGATGAGAAAAAATGCACAAACACTGAAAGCAGTTAAATTTGCTAGTGTGTTTGTGTTACGCTAACAACACAGTACAGATAATGTCATGTTTGACAGATGTGGGAAGAAAAGTGTGCCCCTGGGATCTGCCGCCTGTCTTGACAATTGACCCTTGGCCTTGGTACCATAGCAAGATGGAGTGTTCCTGCTTGGCAGACATTTGGTCATTTGAGGCCAGTGTTGGGGTTTGGCTTGTGTTAAATTGAGGGCCCTAAGAGGCATCTAGCTCTTGGTCACTGCACAAGGGAAAGTAACCAGTTGTCGGCAGCGTCTGCCAATATGGGCTATAAAGTATTTAGACTCGTAGAACTTCACTTTCACAGTCAGAGAGTCCACCGAGTTGTTTACAAACATTTAGAATGTCCCTAATGGGAAAGAAATATGGAAACGGCTGTTTTCACTTTCCGGTTAGGTCACTGCTTACTGATCTTTGTGGACATGTTTGAACGAGGGCCTCTGGAATTGTTCTTTTGGGACAGTTCAGGGTCGGAGTTCTAGGTCAGTGAAGCTCATGGGACCTGACCCTCCACGCTTTGGTCACGGGGACGTGTGCGCGTGAGACATCTTAAAAAACATAACTGACTCGTAAAACCAGTTAAAAGCTAATATTTGCCTCTGTGATTTTTCACGAAATTGGCAGATGCTGCTTCCTTTTGAACAGTGATATTTCCCTACACTGTCTCAGCATATCATTTGCCATTTACTACATTTCATTTTTATGGTCAGATTCATTGTTTTTTTCTTTGCCTCTTGGACCGAGTGTTTACTAGCAGAATGGAGTTTTAAGAGAAACGCAAAGGGACTGCATGAATGTGGTCTGGCGGTCCGTCTTCCTCTGACCACTCTTAAAGCCTCAAATCCAAGCACTTTGAATAACCAGGATAGGGCTTTGTGATGGGCTAAGGCTTTGTGCTTTGTCATTTTGGCATGGTCAGTCCGAGACTATTGCCTGTAAATCACTGCAGTGGAAAACAAATGTTCTTCTGCCGTCATTTTACATGATTCTCGTTGCCAAGGCCCCATGTGTTAGATATGTTGTTAATAGTCATAGAATCTTTTCCTATTACATCTTCCCAGGCGGAATGGGTATATACTAGTCAAAGAAAACTATAAACCTAACTACTTCCTACTGTGGCCAAAGTCATGATTTGCGTTTCTGGGTCGAATGGCTTGTCTGTTCTCAGTAGCTTGTAAAGGACAGTGCTCCACACATCACCCTTGTAAAAGTCAGTGGTCGTCGGTGTAAATCTGGCCTCTCTTTCCACGTGATACTAAAAACTGTGCGAGTGAATGAATGAAAGACAGCTTCTTCCTCAAAAACAGACACTTTCCATCTGTGGAAAGTTTAGTTTGCAGAAAGGAGTGGAAAAGTTGTCTTTCAAAGCAATACGTTGGGGAATAGTCACATTTACTCACTTTACTCCAATTCCCTAATGATCAAACGAGACAAGACACGCTTTGCATCGAAAGACTTGCTTATGAGTTTTCTTACACTCTCCATGCATGAAAATGCTGTTACAGAGACCACATACGCAAGATATATTGAGATTTATTAACAACTGGACATGGTTTGAGATGTGTTTGTGATCAAGGCATCCAGCTTTCACTTGTAGGTGTAAGGTTGCTTGCTTGTTATCAGCATTAGCCTCATAGGTCAAGTGCAAACTTGCCATTTAAACTGAAATCTCAGTAGATCTCCAAAAGTGCTTTAGCATCTACTAGAAGGGATTCGCAGTACAAACAGCAGTGCAGCATTCTTATAAATTAAGTCAGGGGACTTGACCACACAGGTCAACCAAGCTGAGGTATACAAGCTGGAACGAGACGTCTGCGGTCCGCCTGTCCCCAGACATCAGTCCACAGCAGCGCAGGCCTGGGGGCTATTTCTCAGATTTCTCAGTTAACCTCAGCCTCTATTTGAAAACACCAATTATCATTTACAATGTTGTGGACTTATAAACATGGGTCAAAATGAAAAATTGATTGACAGTTTTTGCAGTAGCAAAATATTGTCTTATGTCATCCTCTACAGAGAACAAACCTCTGTTTCTGTACTAAATTGAATATCTTAAAAATAAAATAATACAGAGGCTTAATTGATATTTTTTCCCAAAATGGTAAACTAAATGCAATATTTTGAATCAGCAAAACAAATCTTAACACGTCATTTGGCATATGGAACGTTTTGCAGATGCCTGAAAAACATCACTGCACCTATTGCCAGCAGTAAGTAAACTTGAAAAAAATGAAAACAGTGTGCACATTTCAGTCAAGTAAATTCAGTGCACCACTGTGTATTTATTAGTACTCACTTTCTGAGAAACCTCCTTTTTGAGGGTCCCCCACCAGCCAACCACTCATATTCATCCATTATATTTTCTAGTACTGTGACGCTCTATACTAGTGTAACTCAATAACTTTACCCTAGATATTTCCCCCTTGGCTCTGTCTGGTAGTTAACCACTGCCACATGTGCAGCATCCAAGCAAATTGCAGTATGCAGAGCAATGCACCGAATTGTTGAATAAGGAGGCGGAAATCTGTAGATGAGCTTCTGGTAAGTGTCTCCATATGGCCCTTATGTGCAGAGTCAGCAGGCAGTTCTGTGGAAAAAAGCCCTACTCAAGGCTGGCCATGGGTAGATCATCACACGCTGCCGTATATGACAGGGGGAATTAGTCATAGTCTGCGCTAGTGATCCAGAACATGAACAAAGTCACAGTGTTGTGATTAGATTGGTACATTTGAAGATTGTGTTATGCCTTGCAATTTATTTTAAGTCCACCTGAAATGGTAATGGACCTTGGTAGTCTAACTCTAACCCTAACCCTAACCTTGTTAGTCATTTTAAGCGTGCTTACTCATATCACTTAAAAAAAAAAAATAAATTCCATTACAATGGACAGACCTCTGTGAATGAAAACTCCCGGCAAAATAGAAGTCAAATGTGTTATGATATCCAGTTAACTTTCATATTAAAGTCAAGTTTATTCATATAGCACATTATTAAATACAAAGGTCGCTCAGTGCGCTTTACAGAAATAAAATAACAATCAAATGGAATAAAATAGAAACAGAATACATAGAAAAGAAATCAAAGAGGATTAAAAGGACACTGGAGATGCCAATATCTAAAAGATGGTGGAGGAGCATAGTTTTTTAAAGCAACAGTTGGTGCAAATCTGATACTGATGGGCTGTTTGTTCCTGCAGCAAGCAGCATAATGACTATACGCCATTTCACCATGTTTAGTTTCAGCTCTGTCCACCACTACATGAGCGTCTCCTGCAGATCTAAAAGATCCACAATGTTTAAATTCTTGAAACACTTCAGAGATATATGTACAACCCAAACCATTAGGTGACGTATACACAATGAATACTGCTTTGAAATCAATTCTGTACTGAGTTGGAAGCCAGAGCAAGGACCTGAGGATAATAAAACAATCATGTTTCAACATGGAAAAATCCCCTGAAAACCCACTATCAAAATTTCTTGGCACAAATTAAAACATTTCACACACATACACTGAACAAAGTCCATTAAGGAAGGACTAGTTGTACTCCTTTTGTAATAAAACATGGAGCTGGGCTGTGTTCTTTAAGTACCGATTCAAGTACTGATTAAAGAATTTATTTTTATTTTGGCCACAATACCTGCATTTTTGTTCGACTATACGCCCCTTAAAAAATAAGAACACACACTGGGACCTATTCAGTACCTGTAAGTGGTCATGGTTATTATAGCACATAGTAAAATAACATTGTAATTGGTTAAAGTGCACAAATGCATATTGTAACCCTCTGCAATAACAATACATATTGCAGTAATTATGAAAAAAACAATGTACTGTGTAGCCCAGGCCTGTAATATCTGCTCTTTGTCTATGGATCTCAGATTTCTGCTGGGCACCTTCTGGTGCATAGCTATCATGGTGTTAGTGTCTTGGCTCACCTTCTAAGCTGCCTTGATGAGTTTAAGTGCAAGTGGTTGTTATTGGCCCACTCATTTGCTCTCATTATCTTTTCTCACTCCTTTATACCTGTCACATCTGAGCCGAATGTCGAGGGCAGCTGACCATCAGCTGGTCTTTTTTTTGCCTCTCCCCCTCCTTCTCTCTCTACATCTTTCTTTCTCCTCACCTCCCTCCCTCCCTCCCTGCTTCTACGTGGGCCTCATGTGTGTGGGTGAAGTGACAGGATGAAGAAAATCACATCCATATGCCATAACTCAAACAGAGAGTCATTTTCCATATGGTCCACAGAAAAGGTTTTGTGCACACAGAGGCACAAAGCTCAGGTCAGGCCTGACCTCCCCTGGAGCGCAAGCCAAGAACAACTTGAGCTCTGACATAATACAGACAGACAAGCGAACTTCTGAAGGCGGCATTTAAAGAGCCACTTCTGGCTTGTTAGGTAAATGTTCAGTTTCTGGAGCTGTGCATTTTTGTGATGCATCACTTCTAGAGCAATTAGCAAATATATATGACAACTGTGAATTAGGTTTGACCTAAATTCCTCAGTAGAAGATTTCGGAAAGATCTGGCCTGTATCATGTTAAGCAATCGTTACCACAATAAATTTCGTCATGATAAACAAATCTGTAGTTTTTCTACAACAGTGACCATGTGTTTCATTAAATTAGATGAAGATGTGTTTTCAAAATGATGTAGCTTGTTAGTTATGCTACTAAAAACCCCAGAAATCTGACAGTTTGCAGTGTACCTAAAATAAACATACAGTATGTAGGCTACAGTATGTGCAACATTTAATGCCCTCAACAATATAATGTGGATGTCCATTCCAAGGAAAATCCATTTTTTAAGTTCATTTCGGGTCTTGTTTGCTATTTTTTGTTGTTAAGGGCAATTACAACATTCTTATATAGACTTTCCTATAGGGATGAGCCGGATACTCAGCTGAAACGAGTATCCGGTACGGATAAAGCAATTTTGACGTGTACGAGTATCATACGAGTAATACGAGTCAATATCTGTGCTCGGATTAAAAAAATATATACATTTAAATATTTGGCTGTTCAGAGTAGGGGGGCCATAGCAATAGCAATTCTACGGGAGCTCTCTCTCTCCCTCTCTCTCTCCCTCTCTCTCTCTCCCTCTCCCTCTCTCCCTCTCTCTCTCTCTCTCCCTCTCTCTCTCCCTCTCC
>JBBMFX010000037.1:6757807-6768266 GCA_037832545.1 Rhabdalestes septentrionalis | reverse complement strand
ACATTTTACTTCATAATTGCAACCGCATGTGTTGTATTCATTGTTGCAAAACAATGTTCTGTATATAGTTTGTTTGTTATCGTTATTTGTGAGGTTGTAGAGTGTTTGAGTAATTTGAGCATGGGTGCCTACTTTTAGATGCTCTTCTTTTGTGCTCAGCCAGAAATAGTTTATTATAAAGCGCAGGAGATTTTTAATGAAGGAATGAAGGAGTTTTTAAACAAGGATGACCTCAGTATCAGCCAGCACTTTCGTATCTGAAATTCAATGCTGAATTTGGTAGTATCATCTTAAATATCTTGAGTATCACATTCAGGATCACATTAAAATTATGATGAAATATGTAAAATATAAATCACCAGGATTCAGCATTCAAGTGTAGCACTTTCGAACTGGCGGCTATTTCAACGTATTCTGAATGGAGCTATTTAAACATGAAAGCACTTTTTTCCCCTTGATTTCTTCCTCCTGATGGTTTTCTTGTGGTTCTTTGCATTCTAAAGAACCATGCTAACACTGCAGCGATAACAATAATATGAAGAAAAGCTGCGAGCTGTGCTTTGAGCTTTGCTGCGCTGCTGGAATCATTAACATCCCCAACCACAAGATTGCAGATTAAGGCTGCACAGAAACAGATTAGATGTAAGAGACCTACACGTTTTAATGTTTCTGACGTGCCTGTGTGTTAAATGAGCCAAAACCCTGACATCAAAAGATACAACACTGTGGTCTGGTTTTAAGTATTTACCTTGTTGCCCAAAGGGCTTCTCTTCTTAACAGGAAAATAGTTCCGCAGAATCAATAAAATCCTGCTCTCAAAGAGCTATAAAGCACGATCTTTAACCTTTCACCTTGTAATGCACAAATTATGGGCGCATTACAAGGCATAAAAAGCAGCGGAATTTACATTCAACACGTCGTAGCCACTGCATGCACAGCGCTTGACAGATTCATATATGTCCCAGTTAAACAAACTGCCCCGCCATTAACCACTGCCAGACACTGTTTACACTCTTTACATCCCTCTCCTCCCTTTCTTTTCTCCCGCAGCTCTTCTCAAGGGGAAAAACAATAATGCAGGTCATCGCCTCTGACCCATTCCTAAGTGCCCTGCAGAGACTGCATTGTAAATATATAAGAGACGGTGCACAAATAAAACATGAACATGTGCTTGTGTTGCAGGGTCCTCCAGGTCCACATGGAAACCCAGGTCGCTCAGGACCTCCTGGACTCAAGGTCTGTACCGCTGCATGGCAGCTGCCTATCTTTGATAGAATTTCTCTTCAGTGCAATTCTTAGCAAATGCATTTACTATTTGTGCAGGACTAATTTGACCACGAGAGTTTGTGTCAATTCATTTGTTGTTTCCAGAGTGGTTTGAAATGTCATAAATGTCATGTTTACACCAGGATTACCTGACTCTCAGTAGTAATGTCAACACACAGCATGGTTAGATCTATTTGCAAAGTTTTTCCATTACTCTGAGGTCAGTTCAAGCAGGACTGTCTATATTGAGGGAGCTCCAGGTCCAGTCAATCACAAAAGGTCATTAGTTCATTGAGATTTTGCAGATTCACGCTGACTGGTATAATGGGTCCCACCAGTAACCACGTAAATTATAATACCGCAGGTAAAAACAATACATCTCAAAAAGGCTTTACAGTAAAAGAGCAAGGATTATTACCATTGCTGGTCACACAAGTTAACCTCCAGTTTTCGGTTCTTCTAAGTGATGGGTCACATAAAAATGAAATAGTGTGGGAAAGCAGAGACTACATTTCTTTACAAAGTCAGCAGCTGCATCATTTTGACCCACAACCCAAAGTAACATGATGTACTTTTCGAGGCAGACCCTAATTCCTTTGCTGAAGCACAGATGATTCACTTTTAGAGGGAGCAAAGCTCTCCTTCCTCTCTTCCTTATCACTCAGTTGGTTCTTTGCGTGATAGCTGGGTGCCCCATCTCTCAACTCTGGTTTGATCCAAGCCACTGGGTACCTTTTTTACTGGTGTGACACGCACTATGGAGCATGCATTTTATTAACAAACTTACTGATGACTTTAGTAGTAATGTTGGGTAACCTTTTCTCACTAAAGACCTTATTAGTGTTAAGCTGGACCTCGTTAGTGGATGACTTTTATTACAGCCAATAAGGAAACATTATAAATGTGTGCAGCCTTTAATCTTTGCTACATTACGAGTCATGCCCAGCAAGAGCGGCACCTACTTAACTAGACACTTCTTTTGCTTTAAAAAGACGATGCCAGTTGTAGTTAAATGAAGGCCATTTTCAAAGCATTTTCATTATCAGGCATGAAACCCTTAGAACATAACAAAACAGACATATAATGCTGAAATCAAGCAGTCTTTCTACATTTCTTCTTAGATGACTGGTTATGGGTCTGTACGCTTTGTGGTTGTAAATAAAAGAATCCTAAACTGTTTGATGCTAGTAGACATTAGCTAACCTCCTTCATGGCACAGTTCCAAAGTTAATTTCTTTTTATTAGTCTGATCTCACTGTATTAGGGTACCAATCAGCTCATTATTGCTGGTGATATTGAGTGCTGAGAAGTTGGATAAAGATGAGAACATCATGTTTTCACCAGTGCATCTAAAACTGTTGAATGTATTACATAATCTACATAGTCTCTAGGAACCGATTGAAAGTAAGTTTTATTTTTAAACGTAGTTTTCTTAATCGTAGCAGAAACATTTGCTTTGTTTCAAGTAGAAATGTTGACTTTCCAAAACAGAAATCATCCCTGAAGTAGCGTCATGTTCAGCATATCTAATGTTAGTGGAACCATCACCTGAGCATGACAAGGGAGCCCTGGTTTTCTGTTGAGTTTGACCAAATTGGACATGGAGACTGTGAGTGCTCAGCATCTCTTGATTAAATATGAGGCATGTTTTCAGTTAGGACAGCAGTGGTCTTTGAGGCACAAGCAAAATCTGGACTGTCTCTCATTGCCTGAAAAGGCAGAAGAATGTGCCTGGTGATCCCCAGTGTCTTTGGAGCAGCTTACTGTAAACTCATTCTCGCAGGCATACATGGGCCACTCTCTTGTGTAAATAACGCCACTGGGGTCCGAGAGCATTTATTAGCCTCATTCATGTAAACTGCCCTGGAAAGTCTCATTGCTAATGAAGGAGCGTTACAGTGTTCTGTGACTGGAGTAGGGTGCCAGTTGTGTTATGAAGTCTCAAAATGCAACCCACCTGTGTAAATCAGAAACAGAACCAGAAAACGTTATTGAACCTGGAGGAAATTGTAAAAGAGTATTCCTTATATTACATAAAATAAATAGATGTACCTTGCTGTGTTTTATAAATACTCTTTTTAATCAAGTGTAATAGAATGGCCTTCATTATTTTAACCAAAATAATGTAATAATAACATGAAGGACTTTACTCAACACCCACAGAGCACTCATTTGGAGCTTTTGACCAGGATGCTCACAGTATACAGTAAATAGCATTAAGATTGTTGCAGTACTGCCACATCAGTACTACAGAATTGATCACTATCACAAAATAAGGGATAAAAAACAATATATTGTACAGCCCTGTTCAGCAGGGAGTCCTACATGTCTTTAAATAGCGCACAGCATGTGTGTATTTATGAAGTCATTCTATGTACACATATGAAATTGTTCTCCATATGTCACATAAGCACATGCACTTTGATTCTGCAGCTGGAGTTGAGAGCCTCAGCATGATGTTCTGTGTGAAAATTAGTTGTTTCCTCTCTGTGTGTCACAGGGAAGGAAGGGAGACCCTGGATTTTCGCCTGGCAGAGCGCCAAATGGAGCAAAAGTATGCAATTCCCCTTCTCTCTCTCTCTCTCTCTCTCTCTCTCCTTCCCTCTCTTTCTCCTTTGATTTAGCAGCTCTTTGATTCCTGTGGAGCTGCTGATTTGGGTAGTATATGCTATTTTCTTTGATTTAACTACTTCCCTTTACACAGCCCATTTATAGGACTTAAATCAGAGCTTGTGTTGGTTTAAGCATTATGCATATTAGTGCTGCAACGTGCAGCATAGTGAATGCTCCAATAGAATATGCATATGCAAAACAACTAAAAAAAACAGGAAAAGTTGAAGTAATATTTAATCCTCATTCCTGCAGGGGGATTCGGGGATCTTGGGACCACCTGGGGCATCTGGCCAACTTGGTCGAAAAGTAAGAAATCTCATAAAATCTATGCTATTGTAAAACAATGCCTTGTGTATGTGGCAGTTTTTGAGACATACATTGTGTTTGGCAAAAATTGGTAAATTTTAGAATGTGGCCACATTTTCCCAGCAAACATTTTCCTGACAGAAATTAAGACACTTCGGAGTGTCTGTAACCTCGCACACTGCACCTTTGCGGTTTCTCTAATGTTCCCTTTTGGAACCTTATTCATGGTACTATTCATCTAAGCCAGTATATGTGCAAAAGGTTTGTGCATGAGTGATGGCAAGCCTACAGGCTTTTTCATATTAAACAATTATTGGAACTACTCAGGCAGTAAAATGCAGTTTCTGAGTGCTAATTAATCATAATGATTTATAGTAACTTGAAAGTATTGTGTTTTGGCTAGACTAAATGTTTCAGGGTGCTATCAAACTAATATTTATTATCCAAAAAAAAGAGAGTAGTATATTACTTTTATTTTTCCACTACTGTCTAAATAGCTCCATTTAATCATATCTGTGTGAGACATTTTCTAACATAAAATCCCATCATATTACACCCTAAACCTTTGTGTTCATTAATTATATGGGCTACCGTGTAAACCAGCTAATCTTCAGTAAAAGAATCATGTAATAAAAACTTGAACCCTCCAGTGAGGTCTGGGTGTTAAGGGGTCAAAGAAAACTCAAATCAAGTAATCAAGATCTGATTTGTTTACATCCTATAGTAACTAATGTTAGTGATTCCTAAATAATTCAGAAACCTCATAAACTACTGAGAGGCTAATATGGGATGTAAATGAACAGGAAACTAAAATTACAGGAAGTTTGACAGCTGTGAAAGTGATAAATTGAAGTGTGGACCCACTTTCAAAGGTTTAAGGAGTTAAATCAGTGTCGGATGGAATCTCACTGGCATAGACTTATTACAGGGAAGGATCACAGTGGAGTGCAGAGAGTCCACTTCACACTGGGTGTCTCTTCTCACTTGTTTGGAATGAAGCCTAACAGGCTGCAGACATGCCGGCCCAAACCTGGTGTCCTCTGCTGTGTTCTCTTATGGACTGGCCAGTTGGTGACATCATCCCCACTCCCATTCCAAAAGAAGTGTGGAGGGAAAATGCCTGTGAAATAGTGTGGTTTGTTTCAATACATGTTCCACTCTGCTGCCAAAGAGGTCATTCATTACACTGAAAAAAAAAATTCTGCAATGAACTTACTTCACTCAGATGTGCACAACATTTCCACATGAATAAAACGTATTACATCAACAGATTCGTCTTTCAGTTTACTTATTTTTGGCAATAGTTACATTAATGTAGTTTATTTTCGAATGGATACAATGTATATATATATGTCAGGTCAGTTAAAGGCACTGCTTTTTTCAGTTCACACATGGATTTTTCCCGAAAGTAGGTCATCCTTACCACTAAGTGGGTGAAATCAGCTAATTCAGCACATTTTGGCATCAGTGACTGATGATGTCATTGTCTGTTCATAGCTGTGGACCCTTGAGTCAAACTGCTTTGTCATGCAAAAGGCTTGTTAAATGGCATCATTTCACATGATCGGCCCTTCAGTGTGAACAGCAACGTGTCATTTACCAACCATCAGGAGAACTTCACGCTTTGAATGGTATCAGATAAGCCAGCCAAGGCTCATGTCAGAAGAGAATGCTATTTAAAAAGGATCAGTCGTGTTTTCTCAGAGCATATTTACAGAACAGATAGGCCCGTACAGAACAGATTGAGGGGAAGCGATTGGTTCTGCCAGATCTTTTTGGACAGCTGGCCTGAATGCTAAAAGACTCTGTTTGGCCTCATTCCCATTGCTCCTACTCTAATGTCAAGTCTAAGAAAGCTCCACATGGGCTTTTCTGTTTCTAAGAATTTTCCAATTTCATAGTCAAAGCAATAGTTCACATCCAATTTTATTTTTAAAGCCTGAGACCTGTCCAACGCTGTTTTATAATTACGCTTTTGTGTCCTGTAATGCCTAAGCAGTGCATAATGACGCACATGACTTTCAGATCCCTGCACACACTAACATTTCCTCATATAAGTATGAATCGGTTCGTAGTTAAAACGCGTTTGTTCGAAGTTTTGGAGGCCCAACAACTCCCTGAAACATTGTAAAGTAATGGAATTACCTGGCTCCCCTCGCTGCTCCCATGTGTTCTTAATCACAAAGTTGTGGTTGAAGAAATATATTAAATGCTCGCTGGTGGAAAAATACTTGGGAGACGTTACTTCTGCTAAATTGCTGCTGGAAGCAAACCACAACGTTATTCCATATACATTTCACGTCCAGAAAGGTAAAGAGGAGACAAACTGAAGGAAAGCTAAACACACTGAACACGATAATGAATGAAGGAAGCACAAAATGCATGCAGATATATTTCCAGGTTCCAATTAGCTTGAAAACAAATGCTCCTCATTAGGAGTTGTGTTTAGCTACGCACAATCCTTCAGGTCCTTTCACACACTTTTCTCAGCAGAAAAGCAGATGTCGTTTGGCAGCGAGAGGCAGTGTTGTGTAATAGGACAAGCGTAGGCTACCATTGTCTGCTAAAGCACGTCCAAGAGTACAGTGCTGTGCATTATCTTTCATAAAAGGATTAACTGTGAGTGGAGCCAAACACGTTACAGAGTAATTGTCTAATTATCACTTATGATACTGACCTGTCTACCAGCACCCAGTAGCTGCAGCTTTTTTCTTTATTATTTTCTAAATTTCTCATGACTGTCTCATTTCTCATAGACCAGCGCTAATGCTGAGCATGTCCTCAAAACTCTGTGACCTAATGCAATACCTTTCTCAAACCTGCAAATGAACACTGAACCTTTGTTACTACTTGATTGTTTTTAATCACATATTTTTCTTTACATTCATTTGGCAGCTTCTTTTATTTAAAAGCGACTCACAATATGAGAAAACACTCATGTTTCAGGACAGAGTAAGAACCAGAGGAGAGTACTAAGTGCTAAAAAAAAACTTGTGGTTGGACTTTGCTAGCTGGCTTATTTGTAAGCTTGGTGTTTCTATTTAGTTATCTAAGGCAACAATAACAACAGACAAAATGAGCAACACACCGATTTTAAATCTGAAGCTAGAAAAAGCAATTATTATTCAAAAAAGTTTATCTGTAACCAGATTTTCTCAAAGTTGGGTTTCTTAATTAGGTAGCCTCTTTCTGCAGGCCTCTTAGGGGGGATTTTTTATTACTTTTATTCATAGTTTTCTACTCCTCCAGTTTTCTTGCAGGCATCCTCTTGTAATGTTGATGCTGTTAATTGTTTAGTTGTGAGGTGAAACTGGACAGAGTATGGAAAAGTGCAGAGGCACAATGAATGCTTGCTAAATCCAGATTTTCCAGGTAGTAGATTTTCAGCTTACTTCAGGTATAAAATGGGGCTCTAGAGAACAGAAGACTCAGAACCAGCCATTAAATGCAGAAAACAAAAGAAGATTTTTTTCCATATTACTGCTTTCCTGCTCTGCGATCTGTTTCTTAGACGGAATGTGGTTCAGCAGCCATAGTAGTAAGAGGTGATAATGGAGCAGTTAAGTTTACTCAAATGGCTCCTGCCCCTCTGACTCTCTGGCCTGTGGTGGGAGTGAGCCGGCGGTCCGGGCTCAGGGCCAGAGACATCTTTAGGCTGTGCTGAAAATGGGTAAACACTGTAATGAAGCAAGGTTGGGGCCTTGTCACTGACTAAAACTGTTCAAGCAGAGGAGACAAGAGGAGAGGGCAAGCTGACATGCCGCCCAGTTTCTAGGCGGACAGAGTTAGTGGCTAAGACTCAGTGGAAAACTTATAAAAATAGCTAGTGGACCTGGGAATTGGTGTGGTGTGGGATGGAAAATTTTGCAGTGCCATTCTGCTGAACAAACGTTTGAACTACAAAAACTGGGGAAATTTTAACTCGTGTCTACTAGCAGTGCCCATTCCTTTTACTTTTTAACTAGTAATAAGTAAGTAAATTGGCCTTTAATCTGCACAAACATTCAATCGGAGTGTATATAAAATAATAAAGGCCTATCTTATAAAATCTAATATGCGGCGTGGTAAAATAGGTAAGGACTACTCGTAATGAAAGCCGCCGTTGTGTGAACAGCATGGAATTCTTCCTCCTCATTTAAACCCATTCACCAAGTGAAGCAGCAGGCAGCCAGGAACACAACACCCAGGGTGAAGTGGTGATGGTACCTCAGAGGTGTTTAGCAGTCTTGGAAATCGAACCCACAACTTCCTGATTGCAGGGCAAACACCCAAACCACCAGGCCATCAACTGCACTCAATGACTTTTAAAAGAAAAGAAATGCAATACTATACTTGGCACTTAATTAAGCTTCACTAATAATTTCCACTTAGTAATGAATAATAAATTGGCCACCAATATACTGTGTGTTGCTTAAAAAACGTAAACTTACTTTTAAAGAGCCCCTTTCATGGGAGACCTTATTTTATTGCATTTTAAATTTAATGTACTGTGGAATGATTGTTCCAGAATGTATCATTCACTCCCTATAAAATCGTTATGCTGATGTCATATATTTTGTGCTCTTAAAGGAACAGTAACAAAAACCAACTGGTAGGAAAAAGAGTTATGTAAACCTTATGGGGGGAAAATGAAATACAAGAAGCATGTAGGATATGGGACCTTTAATTTTGGAACTCTCTTTATTCCAGAAATGACAGTGGCCCCATGTGGCTTTCTAACATTTGCAGCTTTGCTACGTCAGCTGCTCTAAACAGAGTCAGCAGCACATGCTGGAGACCTCCATAGGTGTCTGTCTAAACAGATGGGACACAGCTGTCTGCCTTTGACAACCAACCCACTTTAGCTTCACTCCGCCTGTCACCTGCCCTCAACCTCAGTCTTGTAGCTGCAGCCATGCTGTTTATCCAATCGGATAATTACCCTCAATCTTTGTCCTTTCTTACTCCAATCATATAATCCTTTCACCAATGCATGAGTAGACATAAAAACAAAAGGCAAGCCTCAGGTCTCTGGAGGCAAAAGGAAATAAAAAAACAAGCAATGGAAAGCCCCCAGCCTGAGTCAGCAAGTCAGAGGTGAATGACCATTTGGGAGGAAGGAGATACCGCCCCTTTGGCACAGGCGTGCAATGGAACTAGAACAAGCTGCTATTTCGGGACAGCAGACATCCATTTATTGTGATAGACAAAGAGGCAAGAAAAGGCTCAGAGGAAGTAGAGTAAAGTTAAAAATGAAACAATAAAGAAATGCTTTCACACATGAAATTTTTTAAATCAGTTGGGTGAATTACTGAACCACTGTTACCATACAGAGCATGTTAATAATGAATAGGAAGTATTGAGTTTGGCAGCAGAGACCGGACTCTCTTCTTGTTTTTAAATGGCCATTTGAGAGATTTATTTATTTTATCTTCTTTCGTTGTGGCCATTATTCATGATTGCTATTACAAAGCCCTTGACAGTAAAATCACTTCAGAACAGATTATGGACTGGGAGGATCACTGTACATCATCCCAAGTTTTCACAGTTTTTGACTATTCAGTGCCGCAAACGAGACTAAGGTTTCATGGAAAGAGACGTTTTGTTTAGAGTTTAGTCCAAACCATATGTCAGGTCATGCGGAATACAGTTTCGTTCCCATGCAGCAGATAGTTTGAGGTATTGTCAGGTTGTTTTTAACAGTAGAGTTGATAAAAGTGTGAATGCCAGAGGCAGCTGAGAGCATGCAGTCAGGGTGCCATCTTGTCTCCATCAGTCACACTCAAAGAAACACCGTGCTAGGCAAACCAAGTCATTAAGAGCACTGATTAATCAAATATCCATAAGAAAAGACAGTGCAAAGGGCCTGAATGGTGGGCTGGATTTCATTATCTCTCTCTAGGCATGTCAGTATATAAAACTTTTATATCACAATAATTACCTTGCCTTTTATCATTTTTCACGATGATATCTAAATGTCAGGTAAACAAAGGTAAAGAGCAACGCTGAGCCTTTTGATATTTATGAAGCTCAGGGAACAAAAATGGTTCAAAGTAAAATAAAACATGGATTATATCAGTTCTTTCTTAACCTTTTCATTTTTTTTAAATGATACAATTGTGTACATGTGTCTGTTTGCAGAAAACGTTACATTTTAAGTAGCTCTTTGTGTGTAAACTGTACAGCAACACTAATTTCCTTTCTGTGAATTGTTAGCATTAGTAACATTAGCTTATATTTACTTGCCCACACAGGGTTTAATACAGACAGCTATACAGGAATGTAGGTATCTCAT